>CALYLW010000957.1:150000-230039 GCA_944989445.1 Ampullaceana balthica | reverse complement strand
AGCCCATATTAAAATACTTAAAGTTTCTGAACTTTTTATGTCGATTTCTTCAAGGCAGGGGGCCAAGTTTCTTTCTTCATATATGTTTAAGATATTTTTCCATTCATATTTGAACGATCTTAATAAATATATCCCTAATGAAATTGAATTAAAATGAAAAGGTTTTTGAAATTGACATCTCACTTCGAATAGGCCCGGGCACCCTTTATGTCATTTTATTTCACTATATCTATATTTATAAAATTCAAAATATGTCTCTGTGTGTCTGTGTGTGTGTGCATGTCCTTTATAGCTGACTAAAACATTGACCCGATCGTCATGAACCTTTTTGAGACTGTGTAGTATGCTCTCGGGATGATAACTGGCAACTTTTTTCTCGAAATTTAACACTCATGGGGCGCCGGGGCCCATAATGTCATGTTTTGCATAAATGAGCTATATAAAAATTAGTTTCTACGTTAGCTACTTAGTAAATGAATAGATCTTCACCAAACTTTGCATACGAATACTTGGTAGCCTATATTAAAATACTATAGACACTGAACTTCAAATGGCTATATCTTCGGGGCCGGGGCCCCAAGTGTCTTTTTTCATATATGTTTAAGATATTTTTCCTATTTACTTTTAAAGATCTTGAGAAATATAACCACAATAAAAATGAACTAAAATGAACAGGTTTTTGAAATTGACCTCTTGCACCAAATGGGCCGGGGGCACCTTAATGTTAGTTTCCACCTATTTTAGGTAAATAAAAAGTAGTTTAAGTGTTAAATAATGAGTAAAAAACTGGATTTTGATCAAACTTAGAATATAAAAACTTAAGAGCCTATATTACTATAGGGCACTGAACTCTTAATTTCCATTCCTTCGGAGCTGGGGGCCCCAAAGTCTTTTTACGGAACTTTAATCATTGTATTCCCTATTCAATTTTACACGATATTGAGGAATATAGCTTGAGTACAATGGCAATACAAACTATATTATCACTCATTTTAAGGGCCGTGGTCCTTAATATCGTTTCTTCTTTTGTAAGTTATTTAATTATTAATTTATTTATCAGTTTGCTATGAAACTTGGAATTTTTTTTCACACTTCCACGAAGGTTTCTTCAGAATTGTTTTTAATTGGTTTCTTTAAATTTATTCATTTTTTTACTCTGAGATCGTTGCAACGAACGACGGGTCTGCTAGTTATTAATAAAATTAATTTACTTTAGTAAACATATCACATTAAAAATTAATTAATATCTAAACATATACATATATATGGCATAATAAAAACAATAATGTTTTTATTTTACAGTGTGTTATACAAGTGCGGACATTTTCAATTACTCCACACCGGTATTCAGCGCTGCTTTCGTGTATGATTGTCGATACAGCTTAAGCCTGCAACATAACTTTTTTACACTTTTTCTTCAAAAGTTTAAACCTTTGAAATGGATACTTAATTACAACAGAGCAACGGATAGAAACATTGATTTTAATGTTACCCAGATGACGTATACAAGCTCTAAAATGTTGATATTTCAGAAGCTAACACAGAGGAACATTACTTTGGACAAGTTTGTGGCAGCGACCTTTAAATTAGACACGTTTTTTTTGTCCAAAACACTTTTCTTTGAACACTCTATTCGAGGACACAAAAGATGACGTCAAAAGCGATACCGATGCTGTTAGGAAGTTCGTGATCTAGATACTTGCTGAAAACATTACAAGTAATGAGGAAGACGACGTCGTAATAAAAAGGTTGAATGAAGAGCAGCGTTTCCATAATAACGTCAAACGAGTATTTATAATGATAAATAGACCGGTAACGTATTCGTCTTTTTTTAGTTACACAAAAACACTGAAAGAGCCCGCTGATTTGATCAAGAGAAGCATGCATTTGGTTGATTTGTGAATATTGCCTGATAGAATTTAGACAACATTGAATTTAATAATAATGTAATGACAGCTGTGGAAGCAAAAAAGTTATGTGATCAAAAATGGCCTGGGTCACATTTAGCTTACATTAATTCTAAAAATGAAATGGACTTTCTAGTTATGAATAATGCAATCATTGTACATTTTACTTATTTAGAAAGAATAAGTACGATGGATCACTTCGGGTCAGTGCATTATAAGGACTTAAGCCATTTTGTAAACGGTTTACAGAAAATAACTTTGGTCACATTTATCGGTCTGTCACATACGTGGGGTAACTCATCTGAAGATTACAAGTGGGATGACGGAACACCACTAGTAATAGATCCAACATGGGGATCAGGAGATGAAGGTGAAGGCTGTTTTTACATGTCACTAAATTACACGTCCCCAGAAAGCAACCTAAACATGGAACACTCCGAGTGGCAAGAGCTGGATTGTAAAAAAAATCTAAGTACCAACTTTGTACTATGTGAATCAGAAAGAATTCAAGAAGATAAGGTATTTATTAACTTTAACAGCTTAAACCACAAGCATAAATCGTCGAAACTGAGTTTAATTCACGAAAGTTATCCGCACCTATTATATAACCAAATACACGCACAGTTATTTAATAGAGAGATGAAACTTTTCAAACAACATATAAATTTGACTTTTGTCGAGCACCAATGCGAGATGGATTGCAAAAAAGAACTTGAGAGTCAAGCCTTTTTCAAAGTAACTAGAGATCATTTTCGAGAATTAATAACAAGCAGACACAATGCAAGCGAAATTTATCTTCTTAACGATAGCTCGTCCCCACTGAATGCTGGCGATCACATTAGCAGAGGAATAAAGACTAACGCAAACAATGCCACGACGTCAATTGCACACCAATTTATAGATAGGTACCTAAAACAAGCTATTAGTACTGTCTCTAAATGTTTGTATGAAAAACAATTTAAAACACAAATATTTGTGAACCAAAATAATTTCTACTTAGTAGGCTGTGAAACATTTGTTTGTCCTCAAGGATTTGTTAAGTGCCCAGATTCCTACTGTATTCCCGCGTACCTTGTACATGACAATAATAAAGATTGTCCACACGGAGAAGACGAAATGTCATTTGATGAGATAACCTTATGTACACGGAAATTTATATTTACACTTAGAAACATTTGCGTGAATCAAGACGTAAAACGCAAGTTTAGAAGGGGAAAGAGGTAAATTTCTAAACTATTCTGAGTTTGTCTGTCAGGTTCCTTGTGACCATGACTATGACTGTGTGTCAAATGTAAGATCTGAGATGTCAAATGACTCTTCATCATACGTAACTTATCTTGAGGCAACAGTTCGACTGTACAAAGAACTAGATGTGTTCATGTTTACACCGCATATTTACTCTTTGTTTATATTTAACAAACTTATTGACGTGGACTTACGAAGCTGTAATCTAAGGGACTTAAACAATGTCATTAAAAGCCTTGACAATTTGGATATCCAATTTTTAGATGTTAGTAACAATGATATTGTAGAAAGTAAAACCTTATCTGTAATAGAGGACATGAAAGATCTACACTATTTAAATGTATCATTTAACATCGACTTGGAACTTGATGAAAATTTCAGGTTCCCTTCAGACCTGCAGGTTCTTGATTTGTCTTATACCAAGTGCGGTACTGGTGTCATACATAATATATTTCTTCATTTGACCAATTTAAAAACTTTAGTATTAGGTCATATTAAACCAATAGATTTAAGCCTGACAGAAAAGGTACGAATACAAATACTTGATGTACGCGGTACAAAAATCATTAACATTAAATACGGATATTTGAGTTGGTTGGGTATTGAAAATGCCTTGTACGCAGATGACTATCGTGTATGTTGTGAACTAGTTAGAGGACCAAACATACCGGAAGAAAAATGCCACGCCCCCCGCGACGCTATCTCCACGTGTCAAGATCTGATTGGTAATCCCCTAAAACGTAATATTATGTGGTTAGTTGGTGTTTTATCACTGATGGGTAACACATCGGTGGTGATTTACAGGCTAATGTGGGACCGGGGTGTCATAAAAAAAGCGTATGGACTATATGTAATTTACCTCGGTATATCTGATTTTATCATGGGTGTCTATCTGCTGATAATAGCTGGAGCAGATATGTTGTATCGGAACCAGTACGTTTTGGCAGACGCCGGCTGGAGAAATAGTTATATTTGTAAATTAGCTGGCATTCTGTCACTATTTACTAGTGAGACTTCAACGATGCTCATTTGTCTCATAACTCTGGACAGGTTTTTGGTAATACGGTATACATTCGGTGAACACAGAATTTCAAACACTGGAAAAATTGTTTCCATTTGCTTAACAACGGTCATCGGTGCCACTGTCTCTGTTATCCCAGCTCTTTTTCCCGAATGGGAGATATATTCCCACAACGGGATGTGCCTTGCGCTTCCCTTCAGTTCCGGGAGCTACACGGGATGGGAATTTTCAGTCGTATTATTTATTGGTATTAATTTTATTCTCTTTATTCTAATAGCCATTGGTCAGGTAGCCATATTCCTTGCTCTCTCGTCTTATACAAACAATCTTTCTAATATCAAAGCATATGAATCTAGAAGAGCCCAAGAACGTGCAGTTGCCAGGCAATTATTCCTCGTGGCTCTGTCAGATTTTTGCTGCTGGTTTCCAATAGGAATTATGGGAATAATGTCTCTCAGAGGTTTTGAATTTAACCTTGAAGTTTATGCTTGGTCGGCAGTTGTCATTTTGCCAGTAAACTCAGCAATTAACCCATTAATTTACACGTTGCCAGCTATTTGGAAGAGGTTCAAATAACAACAGGCTCTTTCGCAAATGTTAATATATGTCATGAAAAATAGAAATGACAAGAATGAACTATTTATTTTTGGTCTATATGAATAATTACGGTGTCTGAAGAATATTTTAGTTTTATTAGTAAAATACAACTGTTTTGTAAACTTAAATAAAGAGACAGCACATAAATAATGTTTATTTTAAGAAAAAAAATAATTAAAATTAAATAAACATTTTCTTTTCCTCTGATGGTAAATCTTATCATCCCATGACACTTAATTCCCAAGCTACCGTCAAGTAATGAGATCAGATTTTTGGTAGGATCCGTTTACCGCCGTATGACTCCGTATCCTAGGGAAAACATTTGTTAAATTAGAATGTACTTATATTTGTTGCGTTTAACTTAATTCTATTCCATATTGTTTCATGTTCCCTGTTAGATCTTAATGTGGCTTCTTATTAGTTTTCAGCTTTCCAACTCAATATTATAAAGAGATCTAAAAATTAGAACTATGAGTGACAGTCTTTAACAATCAACTCATATGGTACGAAAATACGTTATCTTATCTTATCTTATCTTATCTGTTTACAGACGCTCCTTCTATACAGAAGATTATTGCGTCCTACGCTTATCTATGGTTCGTGTTTACTCCGGCATTTTTATTAGAGATTTAAATGTTGATAAAGTGTTGGTTTTCCTGGATTCTTCAGGCAACCCAATCCACGCCCGAATTCCGGACGGGAAGGAGGAAAACGTGTATGTGTTTGTTCTTGCATACGGAATAAGAAAGGTGTTTTTATCCTTATGTCTATCTGAGGGTTGTATTAAGTTATCTTTGTGTTGTATTTCTAAATTAGAATTAATTGATGTAAGGAACCTGAGATTCCAAAGTAATTAAGTTTTTTAAGTAAACTAAGGTGGTGAACTTTGTCAAATGCTTTTGAGAAGTCTAGTAATATTGTATTTATTTGATCATTTTTGTCTAAGCCTTTTGATAGTTCATTACTACTATTTCTTTGTTACTATTTATAATAAACATACACATTCAAATTCAAAGCGAAGTTTAAACACTGGGCCAAAGTAATATTTAAAAAAAAATAATTTAAAAAAAATTATCATGTTAGCCTTATAATGCTTAACATAAAATGTATTTTTTTTAAAAATTATAATTTTATTTTAAGAAAATTAAATTGCTAAGATACTTACAATCTGTCCCATTAAAGTATAATATATTAAATTACGACCACTTAACGAAAAATGGAAAATTGAAATCACTCATTTTTCTGGAATATCTAAGAACATACCAAAAATGATCGGTATATATGTTCCTAGTTCAATCAAGATTTAGTATCCTGCCCACGCTTGCGAAACAAATACACACACACTCAAACACAAACACACACACACATGCAGACACACATAGTTGACTTTTGTTTTCTTATTAGCATGTGTAGTTATTTTTTTTTAAAAATATTGCTGGAAATTGTGTTGATTGTATTTTTTTAAAAATTGTATTGTTTTGAAGGATTCATGTTCAATTATTTTAATGTAAAGTTTGTGCACCTTTAATTAAAATTAAATGTTTTCTTTAGATATTGCATTTCATGTTTTTTTTCTAATTTTTTTTAAAAAATATTTTTAAAATAATTCTTTGGACATTACCTGTAATAGCTTGTTTAGTTTATATAAATACTTTTAAAAAGTATGTAATTGTTTTTATTTATTCGTTTTTATGGCACATATATTCATTTGTATACATTTTAAAAAATCATTCTTTATGTAAGTCTTTTCAGAATAGTTTCAAAAATTAAAAAAAAAGTTTTGCTTAAGTTTGCATAATTTATATCATGTACAAGGCTATGAAACATAAATACAGATTTGTATGAATATTAATAAACATTAAAAATTTCAAAACTTTGATCATAACTCATATAAATGTTACTGTCATGTAAATTAGAAATATTTTTCTAAATGCAAAATAATAGTTGTAAAAATAAATGATTTGTGATGAGCGCCCCACGCTTTTATGTGCAGTGGATAGGTTCAGTCATTTCACCTGTTATCATAGAAAAATTGTATATTTTTTTCTTTTTAGTGCACTTTCTATATGTAAATAAAAGCGTGGCCTTTTTAAAAAAAAATATTTTAAAAATATTTTATTGCTTTCTTCTTCCATTCGTCAAAGGGATGTATTACTTTCTGTCACTGCTTAAAGTGTCAAACGCAATGTATTAACTCTCTGGAGCGCTAGAACAGATACAATAATTATGGTAAAAATTATATATTTAAAAAAAAATGATTAAGTGACTTGGGAGCAATCACATCTGAAGAAGAAAATAGTAATACGAAATCAGTTTTACTCAGCTCAGTTTTTTAATTCATAAACTATCCCAGGTTATCGGCATCCGTCGTTTGGACGCACACAAATGCCTCCAAATATGTGATTTTTTTATATATAATGAGGAGCTCACGAATTGTTTTACTGACAAGTCTCATGTATCGGATGCTGTCATAAAGATACCTGCCCAAAGGTTTGGAAACGACCCATCCAAATCTGCGACCAGCGTCGGACACTTGGCCAACAGATGGTCTACTTGGTATCGAAACATATTCGGAAGCCGATATCCATTCTCTTGTAAACCTAAGTAGTGTTGCTCTGTTTAGCACAATGCTCTGTAATCATTTGGGTGATCAGTGTCTGATCGTTACAAGTTATTTTCTCAAGGAATCGCTTTTGCTTGGCCGTGTAATGCACTTGAAAGTTGTTGTGTTCATGTCTTCTGATGTCACGGCTGGAATCACTTATCCTGGAAATGTGTGTCTAGCTACGATCTGACCTCAAGCTGTCAGATTTTGGCTAAGCTGCAACTTCTCTCACCGATAAATCGGCCATGTAAAGCTACGGCCCAAAATATGCCCAATGGTACTGCCGGACTTCTCTAAGCCACCGTACACTATGCAAACTACATTCTCCAGATTGACACTGATCATCTTTGCTTCTAGAGAGGATCAAGTCAATGCCTCGAGAGAAAGCAGGGCTGAAATTTCGTGAAGTCGACAAGTCTTAAAGACCTTTTATTTAGCTAGGCATCAGCGCACCTCTATCAGACACCTGTATGTGTCCTGCAGTTCTGCATCGTGGCAGGCACTGTTATAATCTTTTCCATACTGTCCCGATAGCTTGCCGCTCTCTGATTAAGGCTGGGGAATCAATTAATATGCCGTACCCACTTGTTCCATTCTTGAAATATTAGATTTCCGCGAAAATTTTATCCACGCAGTCACCCTGAGCCTGTTTGTTTCGTCTTCAGAGCTTCGTCATGCTGAAGTTAGACTCCACTAGCTTTTGTCACCGCAGCATTAGCCAGAGTCAAACGTAGTTCAAAGAAAATTAATGAGACGAAATGCTCTCCTTAGAGCAATAAGACGAAGACTTTTACTATCTATGGATATAATAAAAAAGTAAATATTAGAAAATAAAGTAATGGGGGTGAGACTGCAATCAGGCTTTAGTTAGCCTGACAGGACGTATAACAACAGCGAACGTTTCACAACAGTTAAGTGTTTTTATTCTGTAGTTATATTCGTTTTATGTGTGTACTATTTGTTGAGGAAGTCTCATTGCCGAAACGTTCGCTGTTGTGTTACGTGCTGTCAGGCTAGCTAATACCCTGTTTATATGTTATACATTTCCTAAATATTAGAAAGCTTTGATTAGTTGCATTTCCTATCATAAAAATAAAATATTCGTGTATAATACAATGTAACCTGCTAAATGAAGAAATTTAATGTTAAAAAGTTACTATATTAACATTGATAAAGAATAATGCCATTTTTAAAGAAAAAAGATCCATATTGATGGCTCTACACATAACACAATCCAGGAAAACCAACACTTTATCAACATTTAAATCTCTAATAAAAATACACGACTAAACACAAACCATAGATAAGCGTAGGACGCAAAAATCTTCTATATAGAAGGAGCGACTCTAAACAGATAAGATAAGATAAGATTCTTATCGTATTTATTTATGTTAATTAATTCATAAAAAGATATCTTTTTATTGACTTGGAAACTGTCGTAATTCAGAGACCGCAAAACGTAGCAAAGTTCTAGGTACGCCGCTTATTTTTATTATTATTTTTATCATTTATTTTTTTTGTTTTTGTTTATTTTTTTTTAAAATTAAGCATATCATTGTAATAATTTATTTAATGATCTACAACCAGTTATGTTCTCTTTAATTAAATTTAAAAATGCATTTTTTTCATGGTACTTTTTTGATGTAGTGTGTCCTGGTAAATTTTTTATATTTTATTAATGAAAATTTCTTTTATGGCTATTTGTTTAACGTATCATATAGAGTAGTTGTGACAATAATGTCAAAATCATTAAAATCTCTAATTATGTTAATGCATTTTTTTGTCTTTGTGTTCGTATGTTTTATCTATGTGTTTTTGTGAAAACTATACATATTTCAAATATTATTAGTAACAGTTAGCGTTATATGCTATGTACAAACAACCTACAGTGTCATAGCCAGTGATATAAAAGTACACATTTTACTAAAGACAGACTATTCATTGTTATTTTTAATTTTTTTTTATTAATCAGTAATACGATTATTTTATCGATAGTTGTGGCCACTCAAGGATTTGGTCGCATACGGAATGGCGAGAACCGTTGGCGGGATTGGGTACAATTGATTAACAGGACGTCATAAACGTTTCCTCACACTCATTTTAATCTAGTTTTCTTTCATTCAATCGTAAGATCCCGCCGGCACCTTGAAAATCAAGGCAGCTGAAACCAGGATTGCACAAGTTTCACCTAATTTGTTAAATATTCCTTCATTAGCTCTTACCTTGTTTAGATAGCAAGTCGAAACCGTTTACTGGGGAGTGATCGCTGTTTATACTACGGCTAGTAAAAAAAAACAAATGTAGTGCAACATTTTATTCCATATTGTTAAAAAATGTTATGAGTCGTCATAATGGGTTACTGAAATGTAAGTGTTCAGTAACATAAAAAAGAAATTAGACATCCTGGAGCTACGTTCCTGGTTTTTCAAAGTGTTCGACATTACACGAAGAAAGAATCTAATAGCGCAGTAGTAAACAAAACCCACTGTTGTGCCAAGTGCATGACAGAAAACCTTCTTTTTTTACCATTCACATTCAGCCAAAAGACAACTACAGTGAAAGAGAACCCTGAAGCGATCAAATTAAGAAAAAAATTAATGATGCTTATATAAAAATGCCATTAAAGTTGATTTAAAAGAACAATATAATGAAAAACGCTGAACAACCATAAAATGGATTGAATCTGGGTGGACTTCGGTTGGTAACTTTACCGCATAAATTCATTAATAAGTATCTCCAAAACAAAGAAGCATCACGACTTATATACAATTAAATATATATAAATACATAGGTAAATATATATATATACGATCAACAAAGCCCATCCAAGTACGTTCTGCAACTGTTCGGTGGCATGTTGTAACTCCCTTCCAACAGCCGTCTCGACCGGCATACATGTTCATTACGTCAAAAATACTATTCATTATATTTCACATAAATTACTCATTAAAACAGAGCTTTTGACTATTAATCCCATCGCGCATAACTCAAAATAAAGTCTTTGAAGGAATACTGCACCAAACATAACTGGTTTTGAACGTCCGCGTAAACATGTTCAATATGATTAGCTGTAGGAGTCACATGTGTCTGAGAGACCTATCGCTACCGATGACCGCACGGAACATTAATAATATATATAATAAAAGGCTTATAGGATACTGTAATACATTTAAATAGGACTTGATAGCTCAATGTAAAATATTGATACCGAATTTTTTAAAACACAATTTCAAATTTTATTTACATTACTTTTATAATTATCTGTACCATATCTTTAAATAAAAAAAAACAAATATCATTTATTTACAATTAACTTATTTTACATTTAAATTTACATGTCATGAAACATCAGTAAAAGGAACATATAAAGTTAGTTTATCGGCTCGATCAAAGAATATCATTTATGTATTAATATATTTTATGGCTGCAGAACTTAACCGTTAATTATGTGATTAATGGTTAAAAAATTTATTGGATTAAAATTAATTTGATGGATTAAAATTCGTGCAAAGATTAAACTTTAAGTAAATAGTTCTAATATATTTTTTCCCAATTGATTAATAATTTATAGTTTTTGTTACTTACATACTTTTCCCACCTATTAGTATTATTTATTTAGATGTGCATATTAACAAAAAGGTTTACATTCCTTATTTAGTGCATAGAAGAATGAATTTGCTGTGTTACGTCACAAAATTTGGGAGCAATGGCAGTACATCAACTTAACCGATTTTAATATTTTTTAATAATTTTAATGAATCGCGACTTAACGGGATAGATATATTCAATATATTAAACATAATTATTTGAAAATAATCCATTAATCGTATAAATGTGTCCCCGATTAATCGATCAGTTTTATTTTAATCAGCACCAGCCCTAATATCTCTCTCTCTCTCTCTCTATATATATATATATATATATATATATATATATATATAATATATATATATATATATATACATATATAAGTGAAAATATGATCAAATAAACAAAGTATCAAGCACACCTTTGCCTAATGTAATAAATTTTATCTAAACAAAACGTGTTTGTGTAATCAACTAAAACTAATACATACCAGTGACAGTAAACTAAATGGGACCCCTCAATTAGGATTATAGATAAGTAGCTACATGTCATGCAAACAGAGTATATAGAAGCTTGCAAATACATGACTAAACTGCGAACGTTTTGGTAAAGAAACAAATAGACAAAAAAACAAAAACTGATAATTAATTAAGCGAAGATATGCAAAGATGTTATCGCAATAGTCACTCTCTAAACCGGTTTCCCTTTCAATTTCTAACAACAAATTTTCAAATGTATATTTGAGTTGATTTTAATTTTAATACAGTTCAGTGTGAATCAATATTAAACTGTTAAAAATGGATGTCAAGGGTAGTATGTATTGAAAATCCCAGGAAGTGTAGCTTCCTATTATCTCCACTCAAAGGGTAACTGGTGTAGTTCTCACGTTTTTAGAACGTGTTCGGAGTGTACATATTTAATCAACGTATTAATATCTTTAGGAATATCATTGAGCAAGCTTCAAAAAATTCAAAATATATCTGGTCCACTAGTATCACATATTGTTCTATGTTGTACAAATTATTTCAAACTTTACATGAAAGCTAACATACAATGACATATGTACGCAACATCGTCATTTTATACCAACTTCTGCTCCCTCAATTCATTGTTTGCAAGGCTTCACTGTCTTTTGGACAGATATCTGGAGTAATTTAGTCAGTGACCCAACCAATAGTAGCAATTTATCATATTTATGGGATGAAAAAAAAATAGAAAAAAAAAGTTGTATAAAGATTTTTTATAAAAACCACTGTCTTTTTTATATAAGCAAATTATATGGATTTTTTTTTAAAACAGTGATTTTTGCTATAATCACACATGTAATGTAAGATAAAAACATTTACATTATCCATCATCTTTCAAAACATATAGTCATAAAATAATTTGACCACCTCCTTAACTGAGCATCAGCGTTACTTTTGCATTGAGCTTTTGGTAGGTTATCGTTTATTATAAATTCTTGAAAGGTTGGAATATCTTTAAGAGCTTCGTTGTGTCTATTGACTTTGAGCTATATGCACAGTTTATCATAACATATCATACG
Organism: Ampullaceana balthica; assembly: GCA_944989445.1. Classification (NCBI taxonomy): domain Eukaryota; kingdom Metazoa; phylum Mollusca; class Gastropoda; family Lymnaeidae; genus Ampullaceana; species Ampullaceana balthica. The sequence goes on along the minus strand of CALYLW010000957.1, from coordinate 217,530 downwards.
GTAGTGCAATTAAGTGATACTTTTTACAGGATCACTATGTCTCCGCATTATTTTGATATTTTTTCCTTTATTCGATTTTCTTATGCAACAAGTACCATGTGAGACAATTAATAGGACTAGGCATGCTAATAAAATCGATGTTTCTAAAACATTGTGTTCATTGGAGATAACACACTATGGAATTAAGTGTTTATCTACTAGTCTTAGACAAATGTTATAGTTATCGTTAATAAAATGATATCCAAAATTGTTTTTGGGTGTATGAGCTGAGCCCACAAAATTATAGTCATGGGAATGTAATACAAAAACAAAAAAAAACACAAACAAAAGAAAAAAACGGTCATCACCGAAAAACGAATAACTTCCAAAATCTTTTTTAGATCAACAACAAACTTTAAGTACATTAGGTCAAACCTATGTAGCAGACATCTGTAAAGTTTCAAGTCTATAAAACAAACATTATTTGCTTCACTGGCGCTCCAAAATGTGCTTCAAATGAGCTGTGCCAGACTTCCTTGACTATGTCAGGTTTACGGACGAGGCACATTTCCTTTTGTCATGTCATTTGAACATTGAAGAACAATATCTTCTAGTGTAGAACACCCCCTGAGCACTGTCTGCAAAGACAATTGCAGTCGGCGAAGTGCACTGCCTTGGTCACCATCTCCAAACATGGCATCATCGGATCATTCTGGTTCGAGGAACACAACGAGCGGCTGTGAGAGTCAACACCGAGTGATATGTCCAGGTGCTTGGCAAGGTCTGGACAGCACTTGGTCGACGGAGATGATTCTTCGGGGTCCTCCAGTGGTTTCAGTAGGATGGTGCCACACCCTACACCTGAAACGAATAATTGGCATGGCTACAGCAGCGTTTACCTGACCGACTGATCATCCGCAGATGTGACCCGGACTGGTCACCGCTTTCAACGGACCTGAACTTTAGGGACAGGGTATATGGAAAAAAAACAGACTATACGTGATCTGAAGGCAGCAATCACAGCAGCAGTAAGAGTGATCCCGAGGGAGGGTCATCGATAACTTTGCCCGCTGGATCATAATATGCCTTCAGCGCCGGGGAGCTCATTTGGAGCACTTTTTGGAGCTCCAATGAAACAAAGAGTTTTTATTTTGCACATACTTGAAACTTTGAAGATGTATGCTACACAGGCTTGGACTAATTTAGCTAAAGTTTTGTGTCGATCTAAATAAAATTTTGCAAGTTATTTTTTCTTTGGCGATGACCATTATTTATATGTAACCCTGTATAACAGGCAAAGTAAAATAATACCAACAAATGTGTCATGAAAATTGCATTCAGAGGATGAATTTTATTTTAATAAATTAATATCATATTCTTGAGATGATGTCATGTCTAATTCTAATTTCTAATTATATCATAGAAAAATAGAAGGCATGATGACAATTTTAATTGAAATTTAAATAAATTACAACATTTCCTTTTATATAATGGGAATGGCATACTTATGAGTAAGTTATATATATGTTTAGTTCATATACATGTGGCATATCTTCAAAAAACAAGTGACTCCAAATGTTAATAACAATTGCGTGATTCAAATATATAAAAATGTAAAATTATAAAAACGCTTCTTATACTTTATTCTTTTTTATAAGAGCATGCAATAAACATTTTAAATTTTATTAATATATTAGGGCTGTTAACGATTAATTTAAATTTAATCGTTAACTATTGAAAAAAATAACGATTAATTAATCGTTAATTTCGATGAAAGGCAAAAATTGAAAGGTATGGTGACATAAGTAACATTTATTAAAATACTTTTCGAAAATAGAAATAACACTGGAAGGTCTTCTTTATAATGACATCTTCTAACCAACAACGCAGACACAAGTGTATTTACATTATTTGGTTCAAGTGATGAGCGGATCTTATTGACAATATAACCAGGCGAGCTGAACAATCGTTCACATAGCTTTATATTGTCTCAGCTGAAGTGTCCGATACTGTAGTGGATGTTTGGTTTGAAGGTGATATGTAAGCGAAGTGTTAGAACCATGATAGAAATGTCCCCTTTAAGCGGCGTGACTGCGTGTATATTTGACCGACGCCACGCAGGAGTTTAAAGTCACCGCACAGCAAATTTTGTAAACTATTGCACACAAATGGACGTTGTGCAAATTTGCACACGAGGTTGTTTTTTTTAAAAATTTATTTTATTTTTTTTTAAATATTTTTTTCTTATTTTTTTTATATATATTTTTTTTTAACTTAGCACATGGATCAACGATGCTTAGACTTAGAGGGAACATTGCATGGTAGGCAAACGATTTATTTGAATAGACACAATAACCTTTATCAAAATTTTGAACATTCAAGTCAGTAAATAGTTTTTTTTTAAATGTTCGTGTAATCGTCCTGAAAATTAGTTAATATTTATCTGCCGAAATATTTTACTTTTTGACTTCCAGTACATTTATAAGTGGTGGCACGATAATCGTTAAAAAAAAATAATTGTTAATTTTTTTTAACGATTATTCGAGAAATTAATCGTCAATTTACGCATCCCTATAATATATACCTAAAAATATTTTGGCATGTGTGCATTGAACAAGCTATCAGATGAGCGAAGCGTTTTGCAATACAATAATTTATGGGCTAATGCTTTCCGCTCGAAAGTTAATCAAACTAAAATATATTAATATTTGAACCGATTGTTGCTTATGGATTTCCTCGAACATTTTGATTCAAGATTTATTACCGAAAGTCGCACACATAGTAACTGCGATTCCCTTTATATTTGTTTTAATTTTAACTCGAGTTAATCTATTTTAGAAAATCATTCTTGACTAGCAGCCTTTTGGAGACACAATGACAATGGTCATGGTTCAAAGGGTGTCGAACAGAGTGAACAACTTAACATTTTTGGATATGAGGCGTGTTTTCAGTTAGTGATATTTGGTATCGATAAAAGAATTGTAACTGTAGAGGTAAAAAAAAACAAATTGAAAAATAATAGTAATAATTATGATGTAGCTATATAACTGAAATAGAACATTAAGATTTGACGTGGCTTATTTGCAAACTTTCATTCTAAACTATAGTAGATCAACAACAATCTAAGACATTTTAGATATGTTTGTTCCTGTTTTACCTAAGAATGTGCTATTTGTGTTAGAAAATGAAGAAGTTTCAAATGGAGTCCAGTATAAGGATCATTCTTTTTCTATAAGAGATTTTTCAATGATAAGCTGTCATAAGGAAAGGGCAAGGTTCATAAAATAACTAAATGCTATTGATTTGACGCTATACCTCAGCGTTTTCATTTCTTTCACCTTGTATGCAAAAACGAATGTGTGGTTTTGTCATGTCATCGTAGAATTTTGCACTATTCCTTATTTTTTAAATAATGAGTATACAAATTAGCAGCTTTATGACTATTGCGATGGTGGTACTAAGCATGCAATAAACATCGAGTAAGGAGCAGTAAAAAAAAGCGTATATTAAGCGTGTACACCATTGAAGTCTGTATTAAAGCAACATTTTAAGTAATACTATAATTCACATTTTGTAAAAATCAAATAGTTGGAAACGTATAAAAAAAACTATTTTTTTTTATAATTAAAACAAAATATAAAAAAATGCCGTCCCCAAAAATGTACCGACTGGTGCTACCCAAACCCCTGCACCCCCATATGTACGCCACAAATAAAAAACAACAACATATATTTATTAAATTAAAAGGCTTTTCTTCAAGGACATTAAGATTATTTTTTTTTACTTTGATAACAGTGTCTTGCTCAAGAAGTTTTAAACGACTTCAAATATATCCATATATAAAGTCGCGTAGCTTGGTTTATAGTTGTTTTTTGCTGTAAACTCATAAAACACCTCCATCGTCATGAAACCGTTATTAAAATAAAAAAAAATAAAATAAATAAAACATTAGTGCACAAGTTGTTGTATACATAAATAAACAACACACTGATTGTTGGACATAAGATGAAATATTTAACAACGCTTAGTTAAAGCAATTAATCAACCCACTATAATTATTGTATGAACTTTGTCATTTCTTTGTGACAGTTCATCTTCGCAAATTCTGTTAGAGAAGGAATTATACTCGAACCGGACACTAATTAAACTGTGCAATTCATTAGCCGTCATTATTTGCTGTTTTTAAAAAATAAAAAGTCCATCTCTATTGACAGCTTTTCTTTTAAAAAATATCTTAGAAAGAAATAATTCTGGGATGACAGGGTATTAATCATTTTTTTTTGGTGTTATGTTTACTTCGGAAGACAATTAGTGTAGTCTTGGGTTGAGCAGACGCAAAAAGGCAAATATTTATAAAATATATGTTAATCTCATTTAGAGTTGAGATAGAATGTTAACACTACAATCTAACATCTTTCTTAGTTCTATTTCATTGGTATTCTGAAAACTATTGTTTTTTCAGATAAAATCTCTTTTTTTTTCTAATAAAAAAATTGAGAAAGTTTAAGCGCTTCTAATAATTGCAATTTTACATTAAAAACAATTATTGGTTATAAGTTGAATTGTGCTGGCAGCTAATGTTTCAAATAATACTGACATAACATATGTCCGAAGAAAAAAACACACGATGTCAAGTGAGGTCGGGCCTAAGAGATGTAACAGGTAAAGGTTAATACATCTGATAATTTCATTTTGGTTAATGTGAATATACGCGTACTTATTGCTCAACCTTAAGTAAAATGTAATTTGGAATTAGGCTGGCAACGGCGTCAGTGACGAAATTAAACAAAATATGGTACAGAACAAAAATTAGACTTCTAACAAAGCTGGGGCTATACAGAACTTTCGTTAAAACTATTGACTTTATTAATGTTAGACCTGGACACTACTGGCAACAACTGAAGGCAAGATGCAGTCATTTGAACACAAATATCACGAGAAAAATTATCCAGATCTCTTCCTTGGAAACACAAGACCAAAGAGTATGTCTGGGAAAAACCAAACCTCATTGCGGCGTCAAGATACCATTATAGTGGCAATTAAGAGACTCCCGCTAGAATGGTTTGTTCATATACTACGACATGATAGCCTGTCGAATAAAATAATTTAAGGCACTGTAGAAAGGGGCCGGCGAATAGGTCGACAGCAGAAAAGATTGCTTAACAGCATACTAGAATGGACAAAGATAAGGTTGCATGAATCATTAGGCGTCGCTAAAGATGAAAAGATGAGCAAATGTGGATAACTTTGTCCATTTATGTGTCTATGCGAAACCCCCCCCCCTTTTCCCAACGACAACAACGGTCATGGAACTGATGATGATGATGAATGGTTAATAAAATAAAAAACTCTCAGAAACAAATATATAAAAACTTTGGGGGGCACCGGTCCAAAGGAATTTAGATTATGAGTTTTATACCATACTAGCAACAAAGCCCGTCAAATGACGGGAATATATGTAGGGTGACCTGTGAAGTTCATGGTAGGACATCTCAACATTACCCACACCCTTCTGTCCAGATACCCTACCCCCCTCCAAAACAGCGGTCTGTCCAGAGACCCTACCTACCGCCCCCCAAACCGCTGTCTGTCCAGAGACCCTACCTCCCCTCCACCATGGTTTGTCTAGATATCCACCGTCTCGACCGGCCATACATGTGTAACACGTCAAAAATACTATACATTATAGTTATAATAAATAACACGTAAAAACAAAGTTTTGACCAAAAAAAAACAACAACAACGCGCATCAGTAAGTTACAGAGCCAATTGCACTTGCGGACATAACATCAAATATAATAAAAGGCAATTTTCTGTGCGGTCATCGATAGCGATGAGTCCCTCCAACTCCTAAAGACTCCTACAGCCAATCATTGGCGGAGAAAAATTAAATCTCATTTACATATCACGCGGACGTTCAAAACGAGTTATTTTGGTGCAGTTTTTTTCAGTGAGCACGCGGGAAGTGTACGCTAATCGGTCAGCCTAGCCTAACACCCCTCATGGAGCAAGACACAATATAAAATAAAAAAAAATTAAAATTTAAAAATAAATAAAAACCTGGAAATTTTGTTTAACATTAAATACATATTACAGAGATTGTGTTCAGGGATATAAACCTTTATAATAAAAGTGAAATTCTGTTTATTTATTATGTAACTAAATCATGTATTTTACCAAATTTTGGTGTTATTAAAATAAAATAAAAATAATGATAATGTTGATGTTCACAAGTTCTTGAAAATCCTCGTGTCAATTCATGCCTATTTATAAATTGCCAGGTTCATGCCTGACAGGATAAACTTTTTTATTTCATTAAAAATGTGCCTTGAATTTACATTTTTCTCTTGCTAAAAGACATGCATTGCACAGTCTTTATTTGTGACACCCACTCATTCAATATATACAATCATAGAAAAACTTATGACGAAAACCCAATCCAAACAAAATATGTTTTTATGATAAGTAGCTTGGGTAAGAAATGAAAAATTATGAACAATGATTAAAAGCATATATAATTTACGATTTAAAAACAAAAACAAGTATTATTATTATTTTATAAGTTCAGGAACAATACAAAAAAATAAGAAGAAAATAAATTAAAGGTTTTGTGCATGGTTTCTAATTAATAATAATATTAAGAGTATGTTCACATATATATGCACTCGTGTAACAAGAGCAACAATAATATAAAATAAATGTAAAAATGAAAATAATACTATAAAAATAATTATAATAAATTACACTTCATTGTACAACAACTTCGGAAATGTATTCACAAATATTATTTTACTTTGAAAATTCATTCTTTAAATCAAAATGCATAAGTCATGTTATTTGTTTGACACATGAACTATTAAAAATAGTTAAATGAACTCTTTATAAAAATATAAATAAAATATTGAAGACACATTCTACAAGATACCAGTTGGGGGCAGTGGTGGTGATGATTTAATTTTTTGTGTATTATATAAATAATTTTCTGGGAATATTATGAGAAAATGTAAATCTTGACTTTATATATCTACAGGTTAAAAATATTAACGACTACTGCACTCTACGAAAATGTATTAGAAAAAAGAAAACATTTTTAAACAATTATATTAAATTATACACTTTAGATATTGTTTTTCGGGTTTTATTTTTTTTTAATTTAAAAAAAAATGAGGGACTTTTCAATAACAAATTGATCAATTTAATTTTATTATGATCTTGTTTCAGACAATGTAAAAGATGCGAATCAGCTAATCCTGTTTCGCGTTGTAGGCTTGACCCGATTGATTACTCATTAGTTTCATCACCTTATCAAGAGGAAAATCAAAAGAAAATCAAAATACACCCATTGTGTGTCCTTAGTATTTTATTGAAGAATAAATTATCTTTTCAAGTTGGGTCGTGAAGTCGCCGGTTTCTATCTTGATTTTGCAATTGTAGTCGAATTTATTTAATTCCAATTTTTTAAAATAAATTTGATAAATTATATTTATAAGTGTTCTGTGTACATATTTTACGTAAAATACGTACTTAATATTCATCCCAAATTAAATATCTTACATAAGTCATTTTAATGGGATAAGCAAATTGTACATTGGAAAATTTTAAAAGAGTATGTCGATCTATGCCTGTATGTAATGCTACGATGAGTTTATATCAGGAATAAAGTATTTATTTAATTGTCTACCTGTAATAACAAAGTATAGTTTCTTTGTTCAGCATAACCTTCAACATCTATATCAACTTAATACCCCCCCCCTTAACTGTAGTAATTAAAGTTGTGTTTTCTGTGTGGATTGTAGAAGCAATATATGTATTTTTCCAAATTTTAGTATTATTAAAATAAAAATTAATGATAATTTTGATGTCTACCAGTTCTTGAAAATGCTCGTGTCAATTCATGCCTATTTGTAAATTGCCAGTTTCATGCCTGACAGGATAACCTTTTTTATGTCATTAATAAACTGTGCCTTTAATTTACATGTTTCTCTGGCTAAAAGACAAGCATTGCATGGTCTTTATTTGTGACAGAATTGCTTTAGTTGCTTAAAAGTTAGACTAGTTGGTGGCACATGTAATTTTTTTATAGAGCAGGCGTCGGGAAACTATGGCTCGCGAGCAAGATGTGGCTTTATTGATGGATGAATTGGGCTCTCAGACAAATGCTCGATTATTTATTTAAAAAAAAGAATAATAATAATTTTTAAAAAAGGTTTATTCAGACTCATTGGATCTGCATAATAATTGCATATAACAAAACAATGTTATTAAAAATAATTCAAAGACATAATTATTGTTCTTTTAGTGTTGAATTTACACACAATGCACGCATTTAATTAGTTGAATATTTAATTTTAAACATAATGTAAAAAACCAAGATCTCCATTTAACATTGCATTCTAATGTTTCAACGGAAAAATAAGCCTCCTAAAACATTATAATAATATAAGAGTATTGCTTTTACTTGAGTAACACAGCTAAGGCACATATGTAGTAGCTGTAACGTATATATAAAATTTAAATGAATATGTTTTACTAACTAATAGATGCATTGAGATATGAAGCCTTATAACGAATAAGTACTTTGCTTTTATGTTGGACACACTTTTAAAATATCAAATTATTATTTTTTTTTAAACTACACTTAACTAAAATTCTTAGACTATGTTACGAGGTTAACATGTATATATTATCTTATCTTACCTGTTATAGATGATCAATCTATACATAAAATTAGTGCGTCCAACGCTTATATATGATTTGTGGCTAGCCTTACATTGTCAATAGAGTTTTACATGTTGTTAAAGTGTTGGTTTTCCTGGTTTCTTCAGGGAAACCCAATCCACGCCCGAATTCCAACGGGAAAAATGAGAATTTGTATGTGTTGGTTCTTGTATATGGAGTAAGAAATGTGTGTTTATCAGTATGCCTAACTTACGGTTGTATTAAGTTATCTTTGTGATGTATTTCTCCATTAGAATTAACTGCTTTATGTATAATTGCTACTTTACTCTTGGTTCTTATATCCTCCAGTGTTTCAAGGTTTAATTATTTAATTAATTGGGTTATTATTGTCAGCTTTGAAATTCTCCAGTAATAAATCTGGCAGCTTTAAAAAAAATATTGTTTTTTAATGCATCAGTTGCTATAATTATGAAACACAGTTTTTATCCTTGTTTGACGGTTAACAACTAAAAGTAGAAAATGTTCTGTGGCTTTTTCTTATTCTTTTAAGTTATCGTAGATATAGAAAAAAGCCCATAAAGCAAATTGTAATTTTAAAAAAAAATGTATTCCCAATCCGTTACAGTTTTAATGAAACATAGTGCATTCCGTTTTCTTTTTAAAGTGAAAAATCTATGGAATGAATGAGGTACAATTTATAGGCCTTAGTTGAAGAGCAGCATAAAGAATTTAGTTTCTTTCTTTTTTTGTATCGAAATAGGAGAAGTTAATGCCAACACATGTTTTTGTTGTTTTCTTTTACATTATAAATAAAGATTGAGGAATGATTAAAAAATGTTCATAGTTATTGGCACCGATAAAGTGACACACAAGAGAGTAATAAAAAAGATATAATATAATTGACCTTTTATTTTTATTATAAATAATTTTAAAAAGCTTACTCTTAGACTTGATATTGATTTTTAATTATTATTTTTCTTTTCTTTTGCCTGTGAGTGTAACTTTAATTTGTTATTATTGTTTGAACATTTACAAATGTTTTGTTGTTTTTGTTAATATACATTCAACATTGACTAACTCTTTGTTATACAAAATTAACTTTATAACTACTTTGGTCGCAAATTAAAATGCATTTTCTACTTATTACTCCCGTTAAAACTAATCTTAAATTGTTTTTTCCTTAAAACAGTGTAACTTTGATTAAAAGATTCCAAATAATCATGACATTTTAAAATTTTAAAAAAAAATAATTTTTTTTTAAATAATGTCAAGTGCAAGTCTTTTAATTGCTACTAGCTGACCCGCGGCGTAGCATACGCCGCTAATGATTTAGTGATGGGTGAAGACTTCCTGAAAGACACAGTTGGCCAAATGGGATGTGTTTGGGCAAACGACTGTGAGTGAATGAAAAGTTGGAACACTGGAGAGAGCAACATACAATTGTCCATGACTGAAAACATGTTTTGGAAGATACAGGCATATTTTTTTGAACGTTTGGCCCTGTGCTTTATTTATTGTCATGGCAAAGGCTAATCTCACAGGGAATTGTCTGCGCGTAAAGGTAAAAGGCAAATTTGAATCTGATGGATTCAGGGATATCCGGGGAATAAGGACAGTTTGTGAGGTAGCAGCTGCGACAGTTTTACACTCCAGTACGTTGAGGTGAATGCTGGTAACAGTCAGTCTAGTGCAATAACAGAGACCTCTTGCTGGCATGAGGTTTCTAAGAAGCATGACCACTGAACCAATTTTAATTTTCAGTTTATGTGGAGGCATGCCAGTAGGGGTAACTACTGTTCAGAAATTCTTCGGGGAATGAAAGTTGATCTGCGGGATCATCTGTGACGATGGAGTCAATGCTGGTGAAAGTTACTTCGTCGGTTGGGATACGTTTCAATACTTGTTCATTCAGGTGCAGGGAGTCTTCGTTCGTGACACTTAATATAGCTCGCGTACTGAGTTGTTCCGAAGAGACAGTTGAGAAGTCGAGGTCGCCATATAGTTGTTGAACGGGATCAGAATGAACAGGAAAACAATGTGAAGGTTATGTTACAGGAGTTCCATGTGTCCCGTCTCCAACATCGAGAAGCCATTTTGCGAAATGTTGTTCATCAGAAAGAGCTCTCATATTTTTCGTCAGTGTAAGTACATGCATGTGACGCCACAAAGATTGCTTGTTAATGCAACTGGCGACAGTGAGTGCTCGGGAGCCACGCATAGTAACGGGGAGTATTTGTCGGAAATCTCCACCCAATAGAATTGTTTTCCCTCCAAATGGATGCGTCTCACCTGTGAGATAACGTAACAACCTGTCAACTGCCTGGAATGCGTATGCATGTGTCATTGGCGCCTCGTCCCATATAATCAATTTGGTTTGCAAAATATGTTGCGCAAGTTGCGAGTTAGGTTTGATATTGCATGTTAAAGTAGTAGTGAGCTTCAACGGTATTTTAAACACCGAATGTGCAGTACGTCCACCCGGTAACAATGTTGCTGCTATTCCTGTTGATGCAACGGTTATAGGATTGTCTCCCCTGGCTCTGATTGTATGAATCAGGGTTTTGTAGACAAAGGTTTTCGCTGTTCCTGCGGGACCATCTAAGAAGAAGCAGGTTTGTAGCGGATGGGAGTCGTTGTATGCAGCGTCCAAAACAGTGTCAACAGCGTGCTTTTGTTCTGTGTTGAGTTCGTCGTAGTGTTCCATAGCGTGGGAGTGTTCAGCCTGAGCTTCGAAGACGGAAAATGAATGACACATTGGAAGAATGTCAGTGAGGGGTAGGTGTAATTTATGCAGGTTGAGGCCATGTGGTTGGAGCATGTCATGTATTTCTTCGAGAGCATACATGCAAGCGGTGCGTCTGGAATATGTTCTGAGAAAGTCCTAAGAAATGGAGAGTTTATGCTTGTCCCAAAGGTGTGGAACGTTATGTGGTTCGCCGAAGACACAGACGAAAACGAAAAGTTGTCGCAAGAACGGTGGCATTCGTATCTGAGATGCCTCTAAGAGTATCATGCCATATCTTGTCGTCTTTTTTTTTCTTTCTATGTCATCTTTGGTCCTTATTTTGCACTGTAAATCAAGTGTCAGTAACATATGGCAATGAGGCAAGCCTCGTTTTTGGAATTCAATGACGAAAATGTATGCGACTACATTGCCGAAAATATTCCTCTCCAGAATATCAGTTAGGAACTCCCGAAGTTTGATATGAAAGACGCGGGCAACGACATCAGGTCTGTGTTCTGGGCGCTCATGATGGGAAATGGCGTTAGAGATTTCCGGCCAAGCAGGATTGCAGGTGAATGTTAGGAATAAGTCAGGCTTTCCACATTTGCGGAAAATTGCAATCGCGTCTTGGTAGTTCTGTTGCATGTACCGTGGACTGCCTTGAAAAGTAGAGGGAAGAATGATCAACTGTCCAGGGCGAAGGTTATTGTCTAGTGCTTTCGCAGCGATAGCATCTATCAGTCCCATGTATTGTTATTAGCGCAAATCTTGTTGATGGGAGCGTAGGTAATGTAAACGTGCGCATTCTGTTCTGACATATGCGTCGACGACATATTGCTGGAAGAGTTTGCCGCTGGAATGCAAGATGCTGAATGCAGATGTCATGGCAAGCCTGTAAGCATAAAATTGGAGTTGCGTGACTCGGGTTCTGTTCGCGGTTTGCTTTTCTTCAACATGGGTCAATTGTATGTGCCAGCCTGGATCTCCGTAAGGGAATAGTAGTGGATAAACCATGGGGTCACAGTTCATATTGAGTACAGAGATACGCTTGCAAGCATCTCCTCTTGGGTATATGCAAATATCGCGTTGTGCAGGAGGTTCCCCGTCTTCCTCTACAAAGATAGCAGCAACATCATTTTGACAGGATGGCGCGTTATACCTTCTCATATCCAGAGTTGGATTTTCCATGAACACCATTCGTACAGCAGCAACAGGGTTATTATGAGTGATAATTTCGTGCATTTGCATGTAGGATTTAGCGAAGGGGTTAACCTGTCGTAACATTTTGTCTAGTTGCAACAACAACATATCACTGCAAGCACTGTTACAATCGTTTTGCAAACGTTGAGTGGTAGCCTCAGCAGAATCGAAGATATATAGTTGACCATATCGAGGGGGCGTGTTAGGATTGGTATACAATGGAGAGACTTGATGATAAATTTGACCGTGGATTCGGAAAGCATACGGTCAATGGCCAGGTGGTTGAGCGATGTGGGCGCCCAATGATGCGAAAGCTAAAGCAGAGTTGTATTCCCTGATACGATCACAGAAATGTCGGGACAGCGGATTCTTGCCACTCAAGAGGTTTTGTAATAAAGGAGGAGTTTGGGATAGCGGTGGCAAAGACACTCTGCCTTGACGACAAAACTTAGTATAATGTCCGGATTTGTTTACCTCCGATGGCCAATGAAGAGCATTGCAAGAAGTACATAGTGCGGTAGGTAGTCCAATGTTGTGTTCCTCGATGGGAATGGCAGTGTGTTCTTGAAACGCAGCGGAAAGTTGAATGCGATGAATGTGCATGTGGTTTGCGAGAAGATGGCACTTTTTGAAAAAACGTTTGAAATGTACACACTCAAAGAATGTGTCATGGCGGTGTGTTTTTGTATGTTTGTTGAGAAGAGATGATGTTGTGAACGATTCAGTGCTGTATTGACACTGGAAGAATTTCGTCAGGGCTTGTGTTTTCAAATGGTTAGTAAGATTTCTGTGTGCGTGAAACTGTTTGTCGCAAATGCTGCAAAGAAATGTTGTTGATTGTGTTTCTACATGTACATGTTTAGTTTGTAAGTGCTTCTTGAGAGTGCGAATTGTTTTGAAGAATTGCTGGCAATGGTCACATTGCGTCATTCGTTCATTGGAGCGTGTTTTTAAATGTGCGTTGAGATATCTCTGGAGGCGGAAGGTTTTGGAACAAATGGTGTATCTAAAGTCCTCTGTGGGATGCGTTTGTTCACTGGAGTGTCTTTTTAAATGTGCGTTGAGATATCTCTGGAGTCGGAAGGTTTTGGAACAAATGGTGCATTTAAAGTCATCTATGGAATGCATTTGTTCACTGGAGTGTTTTTTTAAATGTGCATTCAGATTATATTTTTGTGTGAACTGTTTAGAGCAAATGTTGCAATGAAATTCCGGCGTTTTTAAATGTTCATCAGTAACAGGAGAGTGGGAATGTGAAGTCAGATCAGTGTGGAGATCACATGGGTGTTTAATGTTGGTGCACTTGCCGACGTTGTCAACAGATGGCACCAGAAGGTCATCACGTGTGTTTGTGACAGGCAAGAGAACTTCATAATGGCCATGATCCAAAGGACCGCTAAATAGCAGGGATATGGAGAGACGTTGACCCGGATTGTAAACTCGAGGAGGGTCATGCGGACGTTCTCGGAAGTGAATAGTGATAGTAGCGGGAAGTATTTGAGACATCGCCACAATTTCAGCCTCGCCACCATAAACGCCGGAAGTATTCATGTACGCAGCGTATTGTCGAGCTAAGTGTATGCCTGTGCTTCCGTGAGTAAGAACAACGGACAGGGCGTCGCCATAGTTATCCCAATGTTCGCAAACAAAGCTTACGGCCATCTTGCGAAGTTCGAGAGCAACAGTTTCGTGGATGACATTTTTCCAGAAATATGCGACAGATAGAAATAAACAGTTACCTGATGCAGGAATTTCGACTACACTGAAAGATCCGTTGACTCCACGAAATATATGTAAAGTGGTAGCCATGGTTAGGAAACGAATGGCAATACGAAGGGGCAAAATCAAAACAAAGCTTCTGGGAAAAACGAAGAGAACAATGGAAAGGCAACGTGGCTCAGACGACTGTAGAAGATAACAAATCGACTGAGGACACAGCTTGAGCTTGAGCCACTGAGGTACACACTCCTAAGGGTACACACTATTACGCATGCCTGGAGAGGTGGTGTTTATGTTCGCTAAGAAAGGGGGGAAAAGAACGGGCAAGAAAAAAGGGGAGGGGGAGAACGGACACAAACAGTAGCACGAACAAATGGGAACAACGCGAATTTTTTAAAAGTATTTCGGACATCGCACTGTAAAAAATCTTACCGTAAAACGACAGTAAGTTATCGTGTACTAGCTGCCATTAACTAAGCGCTTTTAACGGTAACTTACCGCAGCGATAACTTATCGTTTTTGGCTTAACGTTATTTTACGACGGAATGTCGTAAACTCTTAGGATACCGTTAACGTTAAGTTAACGTTATTTTTAAAAAAAAACGATAACCACCCCCCCTCCATTTTAGGGCAGCCCCCCCACACTCATTAATACAGCCCTTGATTTAACATTAGCTACTAATAAGCAATACAAACTGGACGCAAATACATGAGATAAGTATTTTAAAAATTAATACATTTTTTTATTAAGTCCATTCAGGTCATAACAGTATCAACATTCATCTTTGTGTACATTCAAAGTCTGAGAGATCTCTTATTACGCTTGCAACTTTTCTGCTAACGCCTTCTTCTGTTGCTTTTCCTTTACTGGGTGTGCTGCTGCCATTTTCTTTTATCTTGCATCCACCTAATTGAAAAAGAAAGGAATAACAGGTTTATTAAATTCTGTAACTGAAAATACATTTAAAGGAAAGCTTAAAATGTAAAAACACACAATACATTGATAGCAGTTAGTGTTTTTAAAAATTACATGTTCAACCAGAGCATTTCAAAGCATCCAAGGTTGAATACAAAACCAGTCATTGTCATAAAAATGTGTAAATAAAAAAAATAACAAAGAAAAGAATTAAAACCATTTCATAATTTAAAAAAAAATAAATGTTTGTTTAATTTTTTTATATATATATACATTTTTTAAAAAAAATTATTTTTTTTAATTTTTAAAAAAGAAAAATTTAATTTTTTTTTAAATTTAAAAAAAAATATTTTTTTTAAATTTTTTATTTTATTTTTTTTTAATTTTTTTATTTAAAAAAATAAATTAAAAATAAAATTGAAGGTTTTCTTAAAATGGGCAAGAAAAATTTGATAAATTAAAAGTAATAACTAAACTTTAAAAAATATTTTTAAATAATTGGTGAAAAAACTTAGTTCAGTTTCCAAGAGAAAGCTGCTTCTCAAAAAACAGCTTTGCTATAAATTTCTTGTTGGCTGAATAAAAGGGCACACATAGATGGGTTAATGAATACTAAACCTCCTTGGCTAAGATTTCAACAAAGAAGTATAACAATAATAACATGACTAGAAGAAAACGATTCAGAAGACAAAGTAGAAAAAAGACAACACAAAATTTTAGTTTATTAAAGTTTAAAGCCCCATAAGGTTTTCGGTAAACTTCCGCCTCAGTCCCATAAGGATTTCCCTTTAGTTGCGAACAACTGGTTATGCAATTAAAAAAATTACGGAAAATGTATTTATATTATTATCATACTGACTTCATCTTTTAGGATAAGAATGGTTATTTTATTTATCCAAAAGACAGACTTGATTTTAATACTAATTTTATCTGTAGTTTAGTATTATTATTTTTACAAAAAAGTATAGCAAAATCATATCTTCAAAAAAAAATAAAATAAAAAAAAATTAAAAAAAAACAAACAAACAAACAAAAACATGCACAACTTCGCGAATGGAGCGATAACACTAGCGAAGGCAACCGTCGCCATTTCCGGAAGTTGACTAAAGCTTCTCTCACTAAATGAAGAATGTCTATTTTCTATGATCTCATTAATAAAGAGAGTGCCATCGAGGCGCGACTTACCGCGCTTTGGTATTAGAGACAAGGCGCGCATTACCTCGCTTTTAGGCATTAAACGTTAAAATTATCTATATAATCTGGAAAGAGCCTTTTCTAGTTAGTCTTAGCATCTGTAACCATAAGGCGGAGAGGGACACATACCAGATAGTTAAAAACTTGTTCATAGAGGGAAAATATTAATTGTGGAAAAAAGGAAAATTAGAGTAAATACTTCTGAAATGAAATTTACAAATACTTTTAATCACATATGAAAACATAAATTTCTAACCTTTGCAAAAACTCCAAAGTTGAGATTGCTTCTGTATCATATTTAATGTTGAATGTGTAATAGGCCCCGAAGAGGCAACCAACAGCCTTTAGAAAATCATTCTCATCAGCATGGATGACTACTTTGCCATCAATGGAAAGCATCCAGTCCTCAACTCCCATGAGACTGTTACCTAGAAACAAAATAACAATTTACTAGTGCAAAACATTAAAACCATGTAAGTCTTACCCGAAGACAAGGGTATTCAAATGAAAGCAACTTTTCAAGTTTTATTTTTAAAAATTAATGTGAAAGCTTGAGCTAAATTTAAAAAAATAATGGAAACAGCAAAAGTAAGTGTTAAAATTCACTAAATATTTCACATACCCCTTAGAATTAGATGAGGTGTAGGGGGCAAAGATTTTTCTTCAATTTCCTCCACAGTGCTGGCAGGCTTAAAAAAAAAGAAGATAAATAGTACAAATCAAATCATGGTACAACAAAAGCCAAAGGGTATCTGTAATACACTACCAAAGCACTTTTTGACTTGAAGATATTCACTTAGCTTCCTCTAAAACCTGTAACCCTATAAAATTAAGTAGAGTCATTGAGATGGGATAATAGAATATATTATATTTTAAGATATAGAAATTACTCAAACCTCAATTTTACTGATTTATAGGACAAAGAATAGTAAATAAAAATAAAATTTAACTAGGAAACACATTAACCTTAGAATAACAAGGTTCTATGTAAACTTTTGATCAAACCAAGATATTGTTGTTTGAAAATCTTGATATTAGGTAAGCCCCTATAGAATTAGAACCTTCAGTTATTCTTCTAATGTGGCGATATGTAAGCAAAATCTAAATTAACAAACGGGGTGCTATTTCCGCTTACTTTACTTAAGATTTAAAACAAAAAGATTGTAGCACTTTTGAGTAAAATCAGAATACACTCTCACATGTTAAATAAGTGTAATTATGACATAATTATTAATCAAAATAATAAACGTTAAAAAAAACTTACCATTTCAATATTAAGTCCGAATATTGAACACTTTATCTTGGTATTATATCCACCTTGACATTGTACGCCTTGATTGATCTGTAAATAAAGACCTCCTTATTTCTCTATAAAAGACATCTGAAATGGCAAGTGAAAAAAAAAGAACTTTATGATTAAAACAAATCTGATAAGTATTTTTCTTTCTTTAATGTTAGGTTTATCATAAATGTGTAACATAACTGCACAGCTAGTAAGAGATCTAAATGCTTTGATTGATTTTTAGTCTTAGCTAAAATACAAATTATATATTAGCTAGTTTTGACAAAATTAGGGTGACAATAATCTTAACCAACGCCTTAATAATAAAAAATAAAAGTTAAATCTCTAGCTAACTAATGTTTAAATGTACACATGGTTTAAATATCTCAACTGGCATTAGAAACCAAAAATATTACCATGTTTTATAAACTGATAAATTTGGTTAAGACATACTTATTTATAATATAAATTAAAATCAACAAACCATACAATTTGAAAAAATCCAAATTTAACACCTTTCTTGACAGGCCTTAAAGGGGTTATCCATCTCTTTATTGTATGCAATGGTCATTCTGTTATCAAAGACTTCCCCCTTTGTTATTGTAAAAGACAGAACCTGAAACTTCAAGTAAAAATAATTAACTAAATGATTACAAATAACTTGTTCCTTTTGTTACAGAAATTATACATGTGTAACATTACTACACATCTATTAAAAAATAAGAAAATTTTAAACAGTTTTTTAATATAATTAGACAACATATACTTAATTTTGTATAATAATTTTAAAAGACATGAAAAATATTCTGCATTTAAATATTTATATGCCATACACTGACTTTAAAGTTGACAAATGATAAATTCTCGTAACTTTTTTCTAGACTCATACTTGCATTACTGTTTAAAATGTATTAATACTTACATATGGGTAGTGGTAATGTTAAAGCATATAATTTGCCAATACTTGTATTGTGCAGTTAGTTAGTTTAACCTAGACTCTCCCTGTTTCATGTGATCTTTATCTGAAACCAATTTTTTTTATAAAAATGTCATAAGGTCAGGAACAGTCCTAACTTAAATAAACTTAAAGCAGCAAAATAATGGTCTTTCCATAATCTTGTAGAATATGTAGTAGTTTAAAGCTTAGCTATATTAAAATGGATGCTTGGACTGTGATTAGGACTTATAGATTTATTAAAGATCTCATGAATAATCTAAAGCATCTTATGCTTCTTTTTACTTGATCCCAATGGATTTACAACTTCAAAAGAATCTTGGTAAAGAATTAGCCGAAAAACATTTTCATTATTAAAAAAGGGATTTGATCTATACAATTTTCCATCCACTAAATCTTCAAACACACTATTTAAAAACTGTTTGTAAAAAGAAGTGCTATGGACATAAAAAAAACTTTAATATTTGTATATCTTAGTCTACCAATACCTTACTACAATATTAATTCGATCTAGTGGTCTTCTATTTATCAACTGTAAATGAATACTGAGATAATTATGGGCTTATGAACACAGTGCGTTCTATTATAGCTAAAACATGTTCGGCCACTACTCATCCTCTCTGTCAACTCAAAAGCCAATACTTAACTATTTTTAGTAGTCTATTGGGAATACTTTCGAAAATATTTAAAAATCTTATAGGCCTATGGTTCATTGCACATCGCGCAAATTAAATAGGCCTCGGACTAGACCCCTCTACCTATTGGTCTTGCAAAACATTTAGGCCCACTCCAACACTAGCTTATTCTATATTTTCTATTTCAAAAGTAATAAATTAATGCCTATTTACATTTGCTATGCATTAATGACCATTATTATTATTATGATCACTATAATACTATTGAAGCTATTGAGAATCTAATCGTAACAGATGCAAACTATTATCTAAAGTGTCTAAAGCTAAAGCATGACCGTGTCAAGCCATGTGCTTTGGACATATTTTAAGTCCTATAAGTTTAAGGTATATTGCACACCATGCAAATTTATAATTTAAATTTCTTGAACTCTTCTACTCTGCCTGTAGACTGTGAGGACTTCATATTATTTTCATTAATAATACTAATAATGACAACTTAAATGTAATGGACATTAACTATTCACTATACTATAGCATGGCCATGTGCTTTGGAAATATTTAAAATCTTAGATGTCCTAGTGTGCTATAATATGTAATCCATGCTAATTTACTATTACTCGTATTTGTTACACTTTCCCTATGCCTATAGACTATAGTTTTAGGCTTTAGGCCTTGCCAAATATTTACACCCCCTGCCCTACATCACTGGATTATTTAATATCTGAATCTGCTATTCAAAATTTAATGCAAAATATGCTACAAGTTAATGAATATTACTATTTTTATTGGTAAAATTTAAATGCAATTAAAACTATTGACACATTTAGTTGTCACTACTCAGTGACTGCTGAAAATGAATCATAAAAAAAAATGTCACCGCCATGGGCCATGGCATGTGCCTTGGACCATTAAAATTTTTTTCAATCCTTACAATTACAACTGTAAGATTAAAATTAGTATTAGGTTTGGGCATATTTAAATACGGCCAAACAATCTTATGAGCAATAAACAATTGAAGCAGTGAATAATAAGCCTAAATAAGTTCGACTCAACTTAAATTCTTTTTAACACAATGGCGGCTTACCGTCATGCCGTATGCCGTCAATACAATTGTGAATTGTGGCGAATTTAATTAAATTTAAACGGCTGAAGCTATAAACATAGATATATAACCATTTCAAATTAAATAATTACCCGTTTCTTAATAACTCAGTGATAAGTTAAGATTAGTTGTCGAGTATATAGTATATATATACATAAATTTCGTCTTTGCATTTAATTCCATTGTACAGGCGGAAGTTTCCAATTAAGAGGACTAATGTAAAAAAACGAAACATGATAGCATCGAAACAATGTTTCAAATATATTGAATAAAAACTAACAAATTAAGTTTAATATCATAGAAAACTTATTTATTTTCTAGTAAATATTTAATATTTACTTATAAACATTTAAATTATAAACATGTTGCAATATTTTGTTTTAATAATATAAATTTATTAATGTAAGGAATGGATAATGAGAAGAAAAAATTGTCTGTTCCAATATATCAATATTGTCAATATATAAAAAAAATTAAATTAAAGCTTTTAAATTTAAAATTAAATGATAATTAAATATTTTTTAAAAATATTTTTAAAATTAAATTTTATTATTATTATATTATTATTATTATTTTTTATAAACTTGAAGTCTTACCTGGAGTGTTTTCAATTACTTTCAAAAATTTTATTGCGATCGAATACAATGACAATAATAATAAAAATATTTTAGGGCTGTTAACGATTAATTAAAATTAAAATCGCTAATTTAGATTAAAGCCAAAAATTAAAATTTATGATGTCATAAGTAACACTTATTAGTTATTAAACGGTCTTGTTGAAAATCTAAATAACACTGGAATGTCTCATTTATTACTTTATATGTCATCTTTTCACCAACTAAGCAAAAGACAAGTGTATTGACATTATTTGGTTCAAGTGATGAGTGGGTCTAATTGACAATATAACCAGCCGAGCTGGACAATCATTCACTTGGAACTGGGGTAACTGGTATGCACTAAACGCTCTTGGCAAGGAATGGCATTATCGGATATCGGTGTTCATTAAGTTTCCACCATTGTAGAGGGTTAATTGATTCAGGAACTTTCATCACCATTTTGTAACGCAGTAATTCATCAGAAGAATTGTGGTCATTTTCTGTCTCTGAGTCAGACTACATTACTGCCATTAGCTTATTACGCTTTTCATTTGGTTTGATAAGTAGGCGAAGTGTTAGAACCATGGTAGGCAAACTTTATCAACATTTTGAACATTCCCGTCAGTCAATAGTTTAAAACCAAAATGTTCATGTAATCGTCAGGAAATTTATAATTTATCAGCCGCTATTTTACTTTTTGACTTCCAATAATTTTTAAGTGATGGGTCGACTAATCGTTAAAAAATAATTTAATCGTTAACATTTTTTAACGATTAATCGAGAAATTAATCGTTAATTGCCACAGCCCTAAAATGTTTATATTGTATAGCTTAAATAAGAAAAACATAACTACAGTAATTAATCATTATAGGTTCCCGGCCAAAACATTGCAACTTTTAAAATGTAAAACCTCTGCAGTATAGATTTTAGTCTGAATCATGCCTAATGTTTATATATAATATTATTATGTCAGAACTCGATAATTTTTGGAAAAAATGTGTTTGTTCCCATATAAAATAATGAATACTGATTTTTAAATTTAGCTATATTACCTGTCACGCATTGCAGTAATCGCAGAAGAAAAAGATATTCAAAGAAAACTTTAAGTAATATTTATATTATATATTTTTTTTTAAAAATACTATACACCTTTACTTTGCGAGAGTGTAGGCTTACTCAACAGCTTTCCAAAACTTCATTGCGATCGGGTGAATAAGATAACATTTATTTAGCTTACATGAGAAAAGAAAAAAAAACATTAAGGTTCACCGGCATAATTGGTGCAAGTTGAATTTAAAACCTCAATAAGGCTGGTCATATTTTGAAGGAAATCTATTATTTATTTTAAATTATTTATACTATTTAATACGAGAGCTATAATTATATTTAAAATCATGATATTAGTAATAGTATATTACTAATAAATACAAAGACATTATTTCGTAAGGACCAAAGAAAACAATTAGTATAGAATTAAATGTAGGCCCTAAGTAAAGACTAGACTGCTAATACTAATACTAGGAGTAGGACTTCAGTTTACGACAATCGGACGACCACTCTTTACCACGTTTTTAATCAATTTGCTTTCGTTCCTTTTTTGTCTGTTTGTATATCCGTAAAATATTTTTAAATAGCTCATGTAAAAGGAAAAAAAAACCGTCACTTTGGGCACCTGGCAAACATATTTTTCAATGTCCTTCACGGCAGTAAACTCAACAACCTCCAAAATGTTTATGTCTATCGGATAATATAATGTTTAGTAAGCCATAAAACGTCTTCCATTCATTTATTTATAGACTGTATTGAAAATATTTATAGACGAATATTGATTACACTCAATTACTGTTAAAAAATGAAAAACAGTGAAAAGTAATCATTTACAACCATTTAGCGTTGAATAACAGTATAAATGTGTAAAAAAACGTTATATTTTTTACAGTATAAATTAATACCGGATTTTATTGTAAATGAACTTAAATTACATTACGTTACTGTTTTTTTTAAAAAACAGTAAAAAAAATTTCATTTACAGCAGTTTAGTGTAAAATAACGGTATAAACGTGTTAGAATACATTGTATTTTTTACAGTGCGCCACAATATATAAACAAATATTACAGCCATGAAGCCAAGTTGGAGAGCAACAACTTCGTCCATGCACCAAATATGCGACCAATAGAAACAGACAGGTACCTGGTGAAGGAATAGATATAACATTGAACTAAGCTTTTTTCCGTGACATGCGAAGCGGTGTTTATGTTTGCTAAGAAAGGGGGGAAAAGAACAGGCATTAGCATTTTTAAAAATAAAAAAAATAACACATGTTGCCGCTTGGGCTTGAACCTTAGACTTTCAGCATGTCAGGCGGATGTAATAACCAATACACTACGAAATACATACACACTGAACAGGAACATCAAAAGTGAATGTAAAAAACATTGCTGCTCTCAAGACATGCCCCACTCCACCACTACCTTTGCTGTGTTTAGTTGACCCGAGCGGGGGTCATTCGTCATGCTTGGTTGCACATATTTTTGCAGCTTACTTGCCTGGCTTGGTCCCATGAAGAGAATTATATATATAGATAGTAAAAAAAAAGCAGTTGAGTGCATTAGACAAACTTTTTTTTTCTAACATCATTCTCATGTAAAGTTGAATAAATGCCGGTAAGTTCTCGTGTACTGGATAAAAATGAACATTAAAAATATTAAATCTAAGCGTAACATCTTTTAATGTAACAGTTTTTTCAAATATTATGTAAAGTTGTAAACACAATAACATAATAAAACATTAACATAAAAATAATAATGGCTAAAGTGCATAAATTCGAAATTAATATGTTTGCACCCCTGTTTGTAATTCAGTGTATTTTATGCTAAAAATAAATAACTGAACAATTAGATATGGCCGGTAATGTGCAAACAATTTAGTTGATTCTTTATTTAGAATAAAGTGTTTAAAGAAATTAAGTAATTAATTAATCTTTGTATTGCCCAGTATGTGCTGGGTAAAACATCTTTTTATTTAAACTAAGTGAGAGTAATTACCGTATGTATAAATATATATATATATTTTTTTTTAAAAATACGATCGGAGAAAATAAAGTTTCGTATCTGAAAGACATGAGGGGCCGTCCATAAAGAACGTCACATTCAGAGGCGGGGGAGGGGGTGTAAGAAAGTGTGACAGTTCGTGACAGGGGGAGGGGGGAGTTAAAAATGCTAAAAAATAGCGTGACGTACTTTATGGACGGCCCCTAACTGTTTTTCTTCATAGGTAGGCGATGTGTGCTGTATAACACTAAAAGTGTTGTCCCTAAGAGCTGACTTCCCTAAATACTTTTCAACATATAGCGGCTGGAGGAATGTCAACTAATTTTGTCGAAACAAGAAACAAAACAAAACAAAAATCTGAAGAAACAAAAATTTAAAAAATATAAATATACAATGCATAAGTCACTATCACTTTAGAAACATGCAACGTACAATTGTGATATGCGCCCCACGCTTTTATGTGAAGTTGATAGGTTCATGGATTTCACTTGTAATCATATAACATTTGTATTTGCTTCTTTTTAGTGCACTTTCTATATGTAAATACAAGCGTTTACTTTTTTAAAAAAGATTTTTTTTTATATTATTACACTCTTTTATTTAAGTCACATTGTTTGTATGTTGTATCCATCCATCCATCCTTCCATCCATCCATCCTTCCTTCAAAACTTGAAACGTATACTTATACCACTTCTGATGGTCCTAGAGATCTAACAAATTTTACCACATATAGATCTTGGATGACAATGCATTGTATCAAAATTTCAGATCGATCGAGTGTACCGTATTGAAATTATTGCATTTTTAGTTTATCTATAGTTTATATATAAGCATCGGTACCCCTCTGCTTTGTTGACATCTATGAGTTAACAACGTGAACACCTCACCGTAGTATAAAACGTTGGGCGGGCGCTTATGAGGTGTTTGGTATAAAAAAAAATAGTGGTAAAAAAGATGTGTGGGCTTTAGACGTGAATTTTAAAGAGTTTTTATTATAAGTTTTAAAAAATAGCTGAAAAAACAAAGTTTTTGACTATAAATCCCTTATATATGAGACATAACTAAAAGTAGTGATTATGTTAAAAGCGTGTCCTTTAAAAAAAAATAAAATTAAATACTTATTATTGTTACAGCTGGACAACCTCTTGGGATTGAATAGTATGCCAGATGCAACCAGCTAATTTACCGTGCCAATATTAAGATATATATCTTATTTCCATTATATAACTAACGGAAATCGTTTACGTTTGAAGTTATTAGAAAGGAATCACCATATAAATACATATATATCTATTTATGGGTTTATTAAAAAAAAATTGAAAGGTCTTTTAATTTCAAATGCTATTGGATATCATTGAAGAAACTTGACAGTTTTTATACATTCCTTAAAAAGAAAACGACGATTCGGTACGGAGATGAAATTTTCACATCGAAGAAAGATCAATAATTGTCTGTTGTTTTGTTTTATGAATGTGTATTCTGCAGCCATAAATTCTAAAAATGTTGGACCATATATTTTTAGATGTAAGAATTGAGAGTGAGAGTATGATTGTACATAGGAGAAATGGGGATGGTGGTTCAACTTAGAGGGGAGCTAACCAAAATACAGCAAAACATTGCATATATACATGTGTGGTTACACCCCCTTCAAGCGGTAATTTTTCCATTGGTTGATCCCACACATTAGCAAAGACAAAGTTATGAAGTATTTTTTAAACGATTTTT
Organism: Ampullaceana balthica; assembly: GCA_944989445.1. NCBI lineage: Eukaryota > Metazoa > Mollusca > Gastropoda > Lymnaeidae > Ampullaceana > Ampullaceana balthica. Next base: position 191,772 of record CALYLW010000957.1, on the reverse strand, counting down.
ATTAAGAAATCAAATATATTTTTTTGTAAAAACGTTATTCTAAGAAAACCATTCATTTGTATAATAATGTATTTTAATTTATTATATACTATAAATTATTAACTCAATTTGCAAAAGATTATACATAGTTGAAAACACTAAATAGACTTACAATTTAATTCCATCTTCACTTTTTAAGGCATATAATTATTCCCGTAAAATAGTAAACCTTCAATAAAATTTGAAAATAAGATAAAAACATATTCAAATATGAAAAAAATAGTTAAAATTCCACCTTTTAAAGATAATCACCATTTTAACGAAACAAATCATTAATTTAAATTACAATATATTGCTAAGATTACTGGTAATAGTGAATTTCGAATAAAGAGCGTCTAGTATTCTTTTTAAATTGAAGAGTACCAAAGTATCGAAACATAAATCTGCAACTAAGATATTCTATGTGAAATTAGGTAAACGTTTTAATTTAGCTCAACAATGGCCCTTATGTTTTTTGTTTCCTTTTCTCTAATATCTTTTTTTAATAAGCCGATAAAGAAAATAAGTCATTCAATGCAATAAAAATATTTTCAAACAGCTTAAATGTTTTCTGTACAGAAAGAACATTAAATACACGTTAATATATACTGTATATACTAAAACACATAGATTGTTTTAGATTTTCCTCTTTAAAAAAAATTAATAAATAAATAGAATATAAGAAATTACATCAGTAATTATTTGTAAAGAAATTATCTTTAAACGAAAAAATACGCAACAAATTATTAACTTTGCCTTCCATAATGACGCACTATTCGCCAGGAGATAAATATATATCATTTTTTAAAAAAAATTATAATTATATATATATATATATATATATATATATATATATATATATATATAATTATCGGCATACTTCCATCTCGAGAGACGATGGTACATCACAGTTGGGTTGGGTTGCATTTCCTCGTGTACCTAAGCAGTCCTATCCTTGAGTGACAGTCTCTTCCACATCTTTTGCACACGAGTTATATGCTTCCCAATGTTTGGCCTTTCTCCTAGCTCTTCTGTCTGTGGCCTCCTCCATCCTTCGTTTCTCGGCTACTATGACGCCCTCTTTTACAACTGGGTGCCACGTAGATCGGTCTTCCGCTTTGCAATTCCAGTCGTGTGTTTCTTCTGGCTGCTTTCATGTCTCTCTGGTAGACATCTTTAAATCGAAGACGTAGGCCACCTGTGTTCTGCTTTCTCGATGCAAGTTCTCCATATAGGAGGTCCTTTGGGATCCGAGCTGGGCTCATCCTTTTTACATGTCTTGGCAAATTTAGGTGTCTTTCATTAAGGATTGAGAACTTGCTTTGAATATTGGGATGCATCATGATCTCACTATATATATATATATATATATATATATATATATATATATATATATATATATATATATATATATTAAAGATACATGGGCTATATTTTCAGATGTAAGTGCTACACCTGAAGCACTTACCTTTTTTTATTGTATTTTTTTTCTTTGATGAGATATCGAAGAAATCATTAAACACAAAATTTTTGTTCCATTGGTTCCAAATTTCTAAAGCTGCACTTAATTTAGTTTGTAAAAAAAGACATTACATTAATTTCTTTACATACATATTCAGTTGGATCAACACGGAAAATGTTTAAACAATGTTATAGAATAAGTGACATGTAAGGTTTACAATGTTCTATTGTTATTGAGTTTCAGGCGAACATTCAATAGTCAGCATCCGAATCACAATAACTTATCTCAATTTGGGCAGGTTATTAAAGTTTGATACATCAGAATCGAGACTATGAATTGTTAAATACGTATACAGCTTTGTAAACGGCAATAGTTTAACCCTATAACATTTATTACAATACTTCTCAATTCTTGAAAGTTAAAATGACACATAGAATGTGTCCTAAAAATGAACTCCTGGCTAAGCAACATGCTATTAATTGTCCTGAGCGGTGAAGTGATAAATTAGTTGTATATATTTCAAGTTATATTTTCTTTGTTATAGAAAATGATATTCCAATACAAGCACTTTTAAATTGATATTTGAATTTGATGTTCGGTAATAGGCCTTGTCATAATAATGTGGAAATCTATTAATAAAATATACGGGTCTTTTATGAACGAATTTCATAAATATTTAATTAAAGATACGAGTCAATATGTAAATTTAGGCATATTGAGAAGGAAATATCTTATCAGCTATTTGTTAATTCTTCAATAACTTAAAACAGCTTATGGGACTTAAAAAGGAGAAACAGTTTCGTAAATTTACTATGCTAACAATTTTGAGAACATAGTGATTCAATTTTATCCATGCTGTAAAACATTTTTCCGCTAAAATTTAATAAAAAAATAGATCATTACTCATAGAGCTATCACGTTTTCCGGATTTAGAAATGACTAACCCTATAAAGTAAACTTTTTGTTTTGTTTTTTATTGATTTGACACGATTTATTTTGAGCGAATACTTTAATCGTATTATTATTTTATATTGTAATATATTATTCTCTCACTCATTAAATCTCTCTCTCTCTCTCTCTCTCTCTCTCTCGGTATATACATATATATATATATATATATATATATATATATATATATATATATATATATATATAAGCAATGTGTATCATAATGTCATGCTTGTACTGATTTTTTTCTTAAATCATCCGTTACAAGTTTGGAACAAATGGTTTAGTCCGATCACGTTATAAGGAAGATTAATTTTGCATGGTCGATGATATTTTTTTTTAAAAAGGTTTGAAAGATTTACGAGGTTTAAAAATAAAAATATTGCCTATATAATATATAATATATAAAATTATTGCTTTAACAGGGATTTGTTAAATATTCAACCTAAAAACATAATGCCTTATTATTAATTTCGTGTAATTGTAAAATGTCCCTGCCCTTTCTGTCATAAAAATGTTTGACATTTGCATTTTAATTTGTGTTTTTTAATTAGTTTTTATTAACTAACTGTTTTGTTTTCAAACCCTGATTAAAGTATATGATTTTCTGTTTGAAAAGATCAAATGATTTATTTCTATTATCGCCATCAGGGTTTTAAATTTTAAAGTACAAATGGGGCTTTTTATAAGCACACGCTACTTGTTCAATAAAATACATTAAAATACAATTTAAGCACAATTTAAGGAAATTCCTGAATTGTTCAACAACTCGGTACCTGGCCTTCCTCCAAATACTTTATGATAGGATAACGAATGTTGGTCGAGAGCTCTTTAAAAATAATAATAAATGATATTGCTAATAAAATTGGATAACGAAATAAATTTAATTTGAAAAGATTATAAGAAAAACTATACTTTAAATATATCTCATTTTAGGTCACGCGTCACGCGTGGCAACGATTTCAAGAGAGATATAATTAAATGAATATATTGAGTAAGTTATATTTATTTTAAAAAAAAATAATAATAATTTTTTTTACGAAAAAAAATAATAAAAATAAAAAGTTAAAATCCATGTAGATTTCAATCTAAAATATTTTATAGAAAAATTAATTATGCATCTTATGACATAAAGAAATGGAACGTTAGGTGTTTACTGTTCAATAGTATTTTGAAGTTAATAGTATCAAGTTTGGTATACAATAACAAATTAAAAACATAAAATTGTAATTTCAAAAAATCTGTTGAGTTGTTTAAACAAAATGTAAATAATTGTTTTATCTATATATATAATTCTCTTTTTGGGGGGTCAATGCGAGGTAAGCTGCAAGTATGTGCAACCGAGCATGACGAATGACCCACGCTGGGGTCAACTAAACACAGTTAATTTTTGGCAAGCGAAGGTAGTGGTGGGGTGGGGCATGTCTTGAGACCAGCAATGTTTTTTACATTCAGTTTCGAGTTTCCTGGACAGTGCCTATGTATTTCGTAGTGAATTGGTTATTACATCCGCCTGAAATGCGGAAGGTCTTAGGTTCAAGCCAAAGCGCAACATGTTTTTTTTTAATTTAAAAAAAAATGATAATGCCTGTTCTCCCCCCGCCCCTTCTTTGTAAACATAAACACCGCTTCGCATGTCTCTTCAACTTGGCTTCATGGCTTTAATATTAGTTTATATATTGTGGCAATGTCCGAAATACTTACCAAAATGCTTCGGTGGTCCACAACGTTAACTCGCGTTGGTACCATTTGTTCGTGCTACGGTTTGTGTCCGTTCTCACCTGCCCGTTTTTTCTTTCACTATATATGAGCAAGTCTGCGGCGTATGCTACGCCGCGGGGCTTCTAGAACGGTTGGAAAGCGAAGGTAGTGGAGGGAAGACCAAAAATGGTCCTTGCGTTTCACTTGCATTGTTCCTTCACAGAAAACGTGAGATTCGTAGTGTACTGATTGTCACATCCGACTCATTCTGAGAAGGTCCCGGGTTCAAGCCCCAGCTAATAGAGTGTTGTTGTTTTATTTTAAATGTCTGTTTGAGCCCGTTCTTTTACCCCTTTAATGCATAGCATACGCCGCAGACTTGCTCATCATAGACAGTGCAAAGAATGGTGGGGGGGGTATGAGAGTACAGACACAAAGGCAGCACCAAGTAGATAAAAAATAGCGACTAAACGTGAAGACATGCACACTGATGTTGTTGTTTCCCGCCTCCTATTTAATACTACCATTCCTTAAACATAAACTGTGCTTCGCCGACCCTAGCGAGGGTTAGTCATATTTAGGGTTGTTAATTGGTTTTTTTTTGGTTTTTTTTGGAAAACTGATTATCGATTATATACACCAGTAACGCAGTAACAAACCGACATTCCCTCGCGTTGTTTTGATTTCTTCGTGCTGTAGTTTCTCTCCGTTCTTTCTCCACTTTCTTTGCACTCTCCATGAGCAAGTCTGCGGCGTATGCTATGCCGCGGGGCGTCTAGTTTATTAATAATTCTTAAACTTGGTCAGACTTAAATATCACTATTCATATGTGTATTTTAAATCGTAATTATTTTTTTTTCTTCATACAATTAAAAAAACAAAAGTTGGCCTTAAAAAGTATACATAATATTTTAACTTACATCCCTCACTCCATTAAAATTATTTTGTTTTAGACAAAAAAAAGTCTGATGAGATAAGAGAAAAGCCCTTTATTTATAACACAATTAGAAAATAGGCAAAGATAAGATATTAAAGATTTTAAACTTTGAGTACATAATAAATAACAAAAAAAAATTAAATAAATAAATAAATCAAGTACAAAACAAACTGTTAAATATTAACGATTACTGCCTTTTGCAATTTTCTGTTTGTTAATGTTTAAATCATTTTAATATATATATATATATATATATATATATATATATATGTTACAGGCAATGTGTGAAATCAGGCATTCTATAGAATGCCTAGACAATGCATAGAACGCCTGGTGGTTTCAGGCAAAGTATCTAATTTTGAAAACTTTTGCATACTTTGCCTAGGCATTCTATAGAATGCCGGATTTTGTTTATGAAGAGTGTAAAAAGAGCACAACAAAAGACTTTTTGTTAATTACGCATTTTAAAGTGGAAGTAATACAAAATAAAGCACATGAAATACGCTCTATGTTATTTTTTTGAAATCTTCCTCTGATTCCACATCTTGTAAAACATCGTCAGGTAGGGGCGACGTTGTGAGGCCTACTTTAGCTCTACAGCCAAAGAGAGCTTCGTATGGTGATCTTTTAATACCATAATTTAATGCTCGGTTCTTCTTGAGTTGGATGAACCGCAACCCCTCACTCCAGTGGCCAGTTTTTTCATCTTGCATCCAGACGAACTGCATATTTTCGATGTCCTGGTTAGCTCTTTCGACGCTCCCCTAGCTTTGCGATTGGCGCAGCTTACCATGAATGATCTTCAAGGTGGGCCAGTACTCCTTTAGGCTTCTTATTATATTGTTTGCAAATTCCCTGCCGTAATTGGACTGTAGAATCATTGGAGCATCTATCAAAGTAAATGTGTCTACAAGATGGTATGCTACTTCTTGTGCGCTCTTTGTCTTTAGGGCTCTGAGATCCACGAACTTGGTGTGAAAAACTTAATACAACATTATGAATTTGTATTCCCCATCAGGATGGGATTGAAAGTCTATGAGATCGGCCTGGCAACGAGAGTTGAATTCAGAAAAGTCATTTGCTTGCCTTTTTTGACGCATTTTTGTTTTGTTCTGACAAGGTGCACTAAGGTTAATACACAGTTTAATATCAGTACGTGTAGCGTTCTTGTATTTGGGTGAACGTTCTTTCAATAGTATGTCCCGTCCTCCATATGAAGTACGTCAAATATATCCGAGTCAACGACGTAAAACAGAATGGCACTCACGCCTTCTTTGACAGTGTAGATGAACTTACTCGAGGATAGAAGAACCAACAGCAAAGTAGTAATCATACATAAAGCAATTTATTCTAATTTAGAAATACAACACAAAGATAACTTAATACAACCCTCAGATAGACATAAGGATAAAAACACCTTTCTTATTCCGTATGCAAGAACAAACACATACAAGTTTTCCTTCTTCCCGTCCGGAATTCGGGCGTGGAATGGGTTGCCTGAAGAATCCAGGAAAACCAACACTTTATCAACATTTAAATCTCTAATAAAAATGCAGGACTAAACACAAACCATATATAAGCGTAGGACGCAATAATCTTCTGTATAGAAGGAGCTTCTGTAAACAGATAAGATAAGATACTCTTATTTTCAACCATCTTGACTTCAAAGTGTTTCACCAGCCAAACGTCCCGTGGTTCCTGCTTAATGGTGGTCTTAGCCAATTTTACATCCTCCCCCAATTGTTGGTAACATTTTCGGTTTTTAAAAAAAACCGCTGTTTTTAGCAGCATTTGCACTTACTTTAGATAAATCATCGTAGAACCGTCGTTGCATTTCAACATGGCATGATTCCTGTCCTAGCACTACATTTTCTTTCAACAATGTCACACAGCAATCCAAGGGGAAACTTTATGTTAGAACGTCTGTTGAATCTCAGCCTGATAATATAAACTGGCATTATGAGAAGAAATTAGGCAATGTTGTCTTTGATTTGGTAGTGGAACCTTGTACCGGCTAAACGCTATCTTACAATAGGCTTCGATCACCATTATCAAACAACGACCAATGTGCCACCGCCAACATCAGTGGCTGGAAATATGGTGGGTGTAGGCCAATTACATACTTTAGCGGATGACAACTCGGCATTCAATAGAATGCCTAGGCAAAGTATGAAATAGCAATCATTTATTTCATACTTTGCCTGAAACCATCAGCCATTCTCTACATTGCCTAGGCATTCTATAGAATGCCTGAATTTCACACTTTTCCTGTAACATATATACGGATAGGTATTCAAAATTTATTTTAAAAAAAAATAAACATACTAAGATAGATTAATAAAATATACAGTTTATAAATTATGTTTGACTATGATAACAACTCTGACGATGAAAATAAGATATTCTACATATAATAATCACAATTAAATGCATACAGATTCATATAACTGTTGAAGTGATCAGCGAGATATTATTGGCTATGGATAACACCGCAGCTAAGTTACCATTTTATTAGTTTTATTTGTTTTTAGTCAATTTGACCTTTGAGGAAGGCTTTTTGCTGAAAATTTCGTTGTTCTGTGACTTCTTCTTAGGCTAAAATTAACCCTTTTTATTAATATATATATTTTGTATCTAAAATTCGGATTGCAGTATCCTATTATGTAAGTTTTGCCGTCTTTTCATTTTCGTGACTTCAGTCGAAGAAAATTATCTCTTATTTAAAACAAATATCAAAATCGATTTTTGTTGGTATATAAGATAGTGACTTGCTGCTGTATGCTTACAGTTTTTAAATATCAAATATACTATCAGCCATTTCAAATTTAACATAAAATTATATAAGTAATACGTAATACGAATAACATTTTTCAATACATTTTTGAACGAAGTTTAAATCTTATGATCAAAAAAATAATTAGATACCAAAAATTAAATTTTCTGAAAATTCTATTTGTGTTTTTTTTTAAAATTACAACTAAAAATATTGACTTAGAAACATAAAATATGTCATGAGAATTCATTTGATTAAAGCTATGTATAAAACTAAGTTAACTTAAGAAACCCTTTTTTACCGTACAAAAAATCAGTATGATTATTTATCTGCAGAATCAGCATTTTATGTCAATGTTGTATGTCTCAAGTGATGTAATCTTGATCAAACGTTATATATATATATATATATATATATATTATGGCTGTTATCGATTAATTTAAATTTAATCGTCAACTTTTGAAAAAAATATAGATTAATTAATCGATAATTTCGAGTAAAGCCAAAAATAGAAATTGGTGACGTCATTAAACTGAACATTTAAAGGGAAGTATCAAAAACAGTTAATTGACTTTTTAAATTTATTTTATTGAGTTATTTCCCCTGTTTCCCTGTGCTAATGGCGTCAGCCATTTTTAGTTTAAGTCTGCCTGTCCACATAAATTAATAAAATAAATTTAAATATTACGCGGGAGATGTGTGTACGTAAAAATATATATAAATTATTATTAATTATTAATAGTTAATTATTTATTAATATTTAAAAAATAAAATACATTTACATTAATCGTTAAAAATTTTAACGAATACATTTTTAAAAAATTATTAATCGATTCAACACTTATAAATGTACGGGGGGTCAAAAAGTAAACTAATTCGGCCGATAAATATAAACTAATTTCCGGCACATTACACGATCATTTTTGGTTTTAAACTATTGACTGAGGTAAATGTTTAAAATGTTGATAAGGATTATCGTGTTCATTGAGAGAAATCGTTTTCCTATCATGCAATGCTCCCTCTAATTCTAAGCTTCGTTGGTCCGTGTGCAAAGTTTAAAAAAACAACAACTCATGTGCAAAGTTGCACAACGTCCATTTTCTTTTGCAATATTTTACCAAATTTGCTGCGTGGTGATTCTAAACTCCTGCCTGGAGTATGTCAAATATCTGCGAAGCCGCGCTGCTGAGATGGAACGTTGCTACCATGTTTCAAACACTTCGCTTACATATCCCCTGCAAACCAAACAACCACTTCAGTATCAGAAACTTCAGTAGACAATCTAAAGCTATGTGAACGATTGTTCAGCCACGCTGGTTATATTGTCAATAAAACCCGATCATCACTTTAACCAAATAATGTCAATACACTTGTCTGTTTGCGTTGTTGGTTAAAAGATGTCCTATAAAGAAGACATTCCAGTGCTATTTCGATTTTCGACAAGTATTTTAATAAATGTTACTTTTGACACCATAAATCTCAATTTCTTGCTTTAATCGAAATTAACGATTAATTAATCGTTACTTTTTCAAAAGTTAACGATTAAATTTAAATTAATAGTTAACAGCCCTAATATATATATATATATATATATATATATATATATATATGTGTGTGTGTGTGTGTATTACTTTATGTCATTCATAAATTACATTCATTTATATATATATATATATATATATATATATATCTATCTTTTGTTCAATTCTTTGACTTTGAAAAAGCATTCAACTGCAAAAACTTAAAGCATTTACATGTATGAAAAATTTGAGAGATATTATTTTTGTTGAAATTTAAAAAATGGAATATATACGCACATTGTTAACAAATTCATCACCATGCAGCTTTTACATTACGTTTTTTGTGTCTTGTTTCATGCCACGTAGAAGACGATGATGATCAAAGTGATTATTTTGGCGTCTCCTTTTAAGTACGATGCCAGAGTGGTTGCTTCAACTTTTCGAAAAAAGAAAATTATAGGAAAACTATAATTAGCCTCATTGCTTTGGGTAATTTGTGTTATTTAATTAATATCTTTATTTTTAAAGAAACGCGTTGACACATGTAGCATAATCCTGTTCAGCCATCAAAGATTACTTTATTTCATGTATACGTTAAGTTTAAAATTTTACAGAAATGCTATTTTAATTTTACCTATTTCCAGTGAGACGTTGACTTTTAAATCATTTTGAAGTCCGTTTCCGATGACAAATGTGTAATTCGTTATGCTGTTAACTTGATCATTTAAAAAATTTAAAATAATTTGTCCACTTCTGTAGTTTTCAGGGAGGTAAGTTACATCGAATTCTGTTTTAACTATATACGTGCCATTCCCCAGTTGTCGTAACAAGTTATAATTCATTGGTTCAGGATATCCTTCGACATCTAAAGTTATTTCAAGATTTTCACCAACGGTTGCATTAAAAATAGTTTTTCTCTTTATTTTGAAATCGACTAATCGAGTAGGACCTAGAAAGAAAAGAAAATGTATCATTTAAATTTTTATATATTACATAATACTATATATCACTGCAATAACAGCGATCTACGTGGCACAGAATTGTCAAAGTGGGCGTCATAGTAGCCGAAGAGCGAATGAATGAGGAGGCTGCAGACAGAAGAGCTAATGGAAAGGCCAAAATAATGGAAAGTACAGAGCTCCAGTGCAAAAGCTGTGGAAAAGACTTTCACTCAAGGACATCACTCCTCTGCCACATGAGAAAATACAACACAACAAAACGGTGATGCACCATAATCAAAACATTTTACTTACGAATCAGCTAAAGGAGACGAATGTCATATTTATACACATGTATCCTTCCTTCAATCTTAATATAACACAGAAAATTGATTATTTGTGGGCTGAGCTTGCCCGTTAACTTTCCATCGATGATGAAATAAACAGCAGTATTGGCAAGTCAGCTGCCACTATTGCTAAATATTTTTTTTAAAAAGATGCTTTGAGAATACACAAAACAAAATTAGAGAACCAAACTGTGCGTGTTATTTGCATTCGTTATTATCCCGCTGCTCAACCGACAATGAGATTCGCACCAACTCTAACACTCATAAGAAACATAAATATCTCTTGAATTTAATGCGACGCATAATTGGTATTAAACTATAGGATAAAGTATCTAATAGTAATGACCTGATGGCCTCTAAAAAGATACAAAGATGTGGTCAAGAGGAACGTAAGACCAGCTAGCGTAAATCCATGTGAGTTGGAGATCAAAGCAGCAATTCGGACCAAATGGCGTACAGCTGTCATGAAGAGGGATACATTAGCAGAAAGAGCACAGTAGGAAAAAAAAAGGGGGGGGGGCAAATTAAAAGGCGAGAAAAGCAGTAATCATAGAAAACGTATACAAATGATGTATTTCAATGATATGGCAGCATGCCACCAATTAAAATGAGATGAACCGTTGTCTTGTGAGACGGAAAGAAGTCGACGACGAATGTTCAATTAATTATCTAATAACAAGACATGCATTAAGTTAATTTAAAAAATAAAAATAAAATTAATTTAAAAAAAAATAATGCAAATTTAAAAAAAAACAATTGACATTGAAAAACGTGCAATATGCGATTCTTAGGTGATGAAGGACAAGTCGGATTGACAAACATGAACAAATAAAAGATATAATTTAAAAAAGATTGCGTAACATTATATATTTATTGCCATAAAAATATTCAATACTAGATATGTACCGCGCTTTTGCAGCGGGAGTATACTGCCCTATAAGGTTGCATACGTAGTTGAAAATAAGCCAATAACTATATGTTAAGTATATATGTGTATGCGACGATTTAAGTTCCGCCTTCTGGTTATAATATAACTAAATATTGTGCTTATTCCTTGGAATGCAACTTTCAGTTGCTCGGAAGTATACTTATGAAAAATGTAATTCTCTAATTCTGAAACAATTTACACACTAATAAATGGAGCTTTGAAACGTAACCATCGTTTTGAAAAGGGCATTAATTTAATTTAAATTCATAGAAATAAACACTTCTCATTGCTATAGATTCAGCGTATCAAGAGATTATATTCGGAATGAAACTCTTGTTTTCAATACGCTGATAGAACTTAAAGGAAGAAGGTAAAATGAATCAATAAAAAAACCAAATTAAAATACATCAAACCTATTTTTATATTTTTCTTTCACTTTAGACCCTTTCATAAAAACGGTCCCATTAGCGATGGATTCCAAAATCGTATATGTTGCTGTTTCACCAAGGCATTCAAGTATTTGTTGATTTCCATTTTCAGATAAGACATTATATCTTGTAAATTACACCATTAAGTCCCCTTTTTCTCTATCCAGTCTCCCTTTTTCCTCTGTTGTTTTTTTCTTCTGGAAATTAGTTTATTTGCCAAGTATATTTAATATTAATCCATTCACTTGAAAAGTTATGTAAAACGAAGATATAAATTTTTTGAAAAAAAAATATTTTGGTATCCTGGAAAGAAATGAGTGGACATATATTCAATTCCCATTGAGGTAAAAATTCAAATTAGTTATCAGGTTTTATGTTAACTTTAGTTTAGTATAGATATATCCATTGATCCAGTAGTCAAATATTATGCTGTAATAATTTAGCTGACATAAGAAAAGGCAATTTTTACTAAACATTACTTTTAGTTCAGAGCTCAGTAGTGCTTAATTATTTTTTTTTAGCATGAGTCTGAACATTTACATACTTTTATTCAAGTATTTTATTTAGTATAGAAAAGGGGCACTAAATGAAGTTAATCAAGAGAATTTTTTTTTAAAAAATAAGAAAGTATTTCATTCTTTATAAACTTTAAACTTACTTTTTTATAGTGGATATATTTTTATAATGTTATGTTTATATCAAAAATTTTAAAAATTATTATAAGAAAAAAAATGCAACTTCTAATTTTCATTACTAATGAGTTGATTTCACTTAGAGAATTCCTTTTCTCATTATACTCACTTAAAATTTTAAGGGTACTAAATAAAGTTAGCTGACAGTTTTTAAAAAGTTCACTACAACTGCCGTCACTTAGAAAAACTTATTTTGTTTATGATCCCACATCGTTAAACTATTCAAAGTAATGACATATTTGTAACAGCAGCTATAAGTTAAGGAACTACGCTCCCACCTTCTCTCTAAAAGGCAATAGCTGCTTATACTGAAGAGCTAATAAAGTATATTATAAATTTTGTAAATGTAATGAAGTTTCCAAAATAATTTAAAGAAACTAACTCAGACTTATTTAAAAAGCTTGCAATACAATTTGCGCACCGTTTTTAGTCAATGAAAGCTAATATAAAGGCGAGCGCTTAAAATCAAGACTTGTAATGAAGTACTGCTCCAAAAAAAAATTGTATACTTTTTGATAGTCTTTATTAATTAGTGTTTTAATATGGAAATGATATATAATTCTTTGATATATTTGTCTCTATTCTATGTTATACGATTTAAATTTACAGCTTTTAGGTAATAGGTATAATTTTAAAAAGAAATTCAATTATGTTTTGGATCATGTTTCCCGATAGGACATAATATTTTGTAAATTATATTTCAAACACCAGATTTAGTTTCTGAAAAATAAATAAATAATTTACGAAATTGAAAAAAAAAGATAGGTTTGACTAATAATCTATTTTTAAAATGGCATTTTTTATTCCGCTACAGCGTAATGACCATGGCATATTCAATTCGCCGCCCAACTTAATTAATTGCTTTTGGGTTCACTTGTATTGAGTTTAAATACTTTAATACTTCTGTTTATAAGTCCTGTAGAAAGGTTTAAATTGTAAAATTATTTAGCTTGTGTAATTGAAAAAAAACCCACAGCATTGGTTCTAGGCTTTTATGTGCATGTTATGATCATTGATGATTAACTTTAATAAGTAAATTTAAGGGAATGAGCCAGTAAAATAAGCAAGAAAAATTAATAAAGAACACGCAACAAATTTTAAGAAAAAAATAACGTTTGTGTCCTCTAAATTACTATTAAGCTTTTTTTGAATTGGGAAATTTCTTACCACATAAAATTCCCTCAAATAATTAGTATTTGTTTAAATTAAAATTTTAGTTATTATAAACAACATAATAAAACTCTTAATTTAAAAATAAATACCTTGCATCGTGTGACAAATGTAATGAAATAGTTTTAACCCATCTATAATATAAAGAAAGTATTTGTATAAAAGGCCACTGTTTTGTACCGCAAGGCCAAACTAAATATGAATGTTATTATAATAAAATTACACAGCGCAATTTAAGATGCGTACACCAAATGTGCGCACCGTAATTTGACAATAAAAGATTTTTGAAAGCGCACAGCTCAAAATAAAGTATTGGAAAAAATACCGCACCAAAATGAACTCGTTTTGAATGTCCGCATGAAGCTGTTCAATATCGAAATGAGAATTTATTTGTGTCTTTATTTGGCTCTACATTTTCTGATTATGGGCCCCTTACCCTAGGGGTGGTCACCTGGGGTTGAAACATAGCCTATGACCTGTCCCGGGTCTAATGAGATTCCCATGCAAAATTTCAGAGTCTAGGTCCAACGGTGTGAAATTCCATTGGTAACAAACAAACAAACTTTCATCTTTATATATTAGATGTAGGAATTATTTTTTTAAATTGTGAGATAATGTGAGAATTATATTTACATGCATATTCAAGAAGGCTTCAGCTTCAAAAAATTAATTCACTATATCTCGAAACTAATGTGGATTTCAAATCTAACTCTTTATTTTATAGACTACTTATGTTGACTTACAATAAACACTATTCATTAAAACTTATATTAAAACTTTTTAAAGAAATTATTTTTAGCGCATTTGAACGTTTTTAGAACCTTTAGAAATTTGATAAACATACACACACACACACATAAATATATGTATATATATGTATATAGATTAGGGCTGCGGAAATTATCGATTAATTTCTCGATTAATCGTTAAAAATTGTATCGATTAAATATCGATTAAAATAAATTTAATCGATAAAAATTCGATTAAAATTTAAGAAAATATTTATAATATTTTTTTTAAAAATTAGTAAATAAATAATTAATTATTAATAATAAATAATAATTTATATTTTATTAATATATAAAGCCTTGCTTTACGGTGAGCTGGCAACCGGTATGAGAAAAAGAGGTCGCCCCTGCTTGCGCTTCAAGGACGTCTGCAAAAAAGACATGTCATTGGCACAGATAGACTATAAACGTGGGAGACCATTGCCGAGGAGCGCACCTCCTGGCGGGCAAAAGTGCGTGAGGGCATTCATTTCGCGGAAGCATCCCTCACAGTTTTGAGTGAAGAGAGAAGGGCCAGGAGAAAGGGCAGGGGGGCAGAGGAGCAGGAGTACACACCATCGTCCCATGAGCGGACGGACGGTTGCCATACCATACCATAATGTTTTACGTACAAACATCTCCCGCGTAATATTAAAATTCATTTTATTAATCTATGTGGACCGGCAGAAACTATAAAAAAATTGTGGACAGACAGGAACGAAAGCAAGTTAATAAAAATGTGGTAAAAATGGCGGACACCATCAGCGCAGGGAAACAGGGGAAATAACTCAATACAATTAAAAAGTCAATTACCTGTTTGTGTTACTTCCCATTGAAATGTTCAGTTTAATTACGTCATAAATTTCTATTTTTGGCTTTAATCAAAATTATCGATTAATTAATCGATAATTTTTCAAAAATTAACGATTAAATTTTAAATTAATCGATAACAGTTATAATATATATATATATATATATATAATATATATATATATATATATGTATATATATACATATAAGACGCATTTGTTGTCTGTCTGTATGTTTGTCAGGTCCCTAATAACTCAAGATCCAGACAACTAAATAACATCGAATTTGGTACATGTACACAAAGTTACAAGGGAAAGGTACTTAAACAGGTTTCGTTCCATATATATAAGATACTGGGGGGCCGGGGCGAAAAATGTAGTTTTTTCCTTATATAAGATTTATAAAAAAAACTAACAATAAAAATTATCCTATTTCCCGTGTATGAAGAAGCAAAAAACTTTCGGTCGTTGTTAAGTATCATTTGGCGATGGTAACAGGTACTAAGTTATTATCTTATCACTTACATTAACCGTTGGCGCTAATGTAGTTTTTTTCATATATTTAAAACCGACTCAACATTAATTCTTCAACTTCCCGTGAAGGTAGAAGCATGAAACATTGGGAACTTGTTGAATACACTCTTTTAACGATAATTAGCGAAAAATAATTTAAACATTTTCATTCATGGTGAACGGGGGCCCACAACCTTTTATTTCCTTATATGGGCTATATAAAACTGAATCATCACTAATTCCTCATCTTTCAATGTATGTAGAAGCATGAACTTTGGAAAGTTGTTGAGTACCCTCCGCGAAGGTAGTAGTCGAAAAAAAATATCACTAACTGGGGGGGTCGGGGGGCCCAAATGTAGTTTTTTTCTTATATGAGTATATAAAACACGCTCATCATTAAATCTCCAATTTCCCGTGTCGGTAGGAGCATGATAACTTTGGGAAGTTGTTGAGTACCCTCCCAAAATGGTAACTGGCGAAAAATAATTATATTACCACTCTGAAAATAAAACGGCCATACATGCCTGTCATTTTCATTGGATTCTATTTAAAGCACATCAAAGTGAGCTTCGCGGATATTTATCCAAAACGGTATTAAGTGCTAACAGGTTATTACTAAGACTTCTATTTTCAGCACGTTATTTGGTATACGTACACAAAATTACATGGCGAAGGTTCTTAAACAGGTTTCGTTCAATCCCAACCTCACTCTGGCCTCCTCGAGCCAAAATTAGTGCTCCATTTGCCTTTTCTGAGCCGCGGTTACATTTTAGAGAAATTTTAACTAAACAAAAGTTGCTCAGTGTCCCCACAAATGGGGGGACTGGATCAAGGTTCCTTGGTGCTCCGTCGCCCCCTTGACCTCCGCTAGCATGGGGTCCAAGGTGTCCCTCTGCATCCACATAGTGGCATTTTGGTGAAACGTTTGCAAAACAAAAAATGTTTAGCAAGCTCAGAAGGCATTCGTTCCCTTATAACTAAAACTGTGCTGTACCATGACAATCAACAAGTCACAGGGCCAGTCTCTTGGGATTGCTGGTATAGACTTGCAGATACCATGCCTTTCTCATGGGCCGTTGGATGTGGCCTGCTCCACAGTGGGCAAAGAGGAAAATCTTTTGTACACACTCCATATGGAACTGCAAAAAATGTTGTCTATCACATTGCTTTAAGATAAATGTACCATTTTATTGCATTCAATTAAACAGTGTCGTACGCTTCTACAGAAAACCTTATTTTAAAACCCGGGTAACCCGGGTACTTGCACCTAGTATATATATATATATATATATATATATATATATATATTTATATATATATATATATATATATATATATATATATATGTAGCCGTCTGCTAGAGTTGACCTCAGCAGTCCGCTTTAGTGACCGTTCACTCCAGCCCTCGATGTGACTGGAGTTCACAGAGAGCGACTGACCAACTACCCGTGTTTTACAGCATGTGTGGGTCAGTCTCATGTTGAGCTGGGAGACACCGGTGGGCCAGTAACACACTTCCCTTGGTCTATGTGAGATTGAGATGGAGAGTGTTGAGGTAGCGCTTGGAGAGAGGACTGACGTTCACTTTATCATGGCCCATTCGTAAAGTGTATTGAGTATAAAACTGTTTGATATCCCAACCCAGTGAATTGGACTTTATTGTGTTTTATTAACTTAGCCACCACTCGGCTACCTATATATACACCTTTACATAAATTATATATATGTACATATATATATATATATATATATATATATATATATATATATTAATTTTATATTTACATCTTCAAATTCCTTAGTTGTTTCTAATAAGTAGAATTTAAGGGCTTAAATTGTAGAAAATGAATGTGCTAACAAATATAAAGTATACATGACGATATGTATTTATGCATGTATGCATGTATGTACGTACATATGTATTTATGTATATAATTATATAAGCATGTCTGAATGCATTCATGTATGTATTTAGTCATGTATGTATGTATGTAAGTATGTTTGTTTGTAGGCATTTTTGTATACACCCATGTGTGCATTTATCCATGTATGCACAAATTTATGTATGAATGCACAGGACCACAGGACGACCATTGCGATTATACTTCTTGGTGGAATCTTGAGAACGAGGCTACGCCTAACAGGCATGCATAGCCTTGAACTCTTGATTTAATTGTGTGTATGTGTCTTGTTAGTATTTCTGGATCAGGATCTTTGTCATGGATTCCTGTTTCGCTAGGGATTGCTCCATCAAATTAACGATCTATGGCGGTGATGCATCCATATCTGAACATTTATATGAAATTTTGTGTGTGTAAATATGTTTCGGAAGATTTAGTGTGCAATGTGTTTTATGTAGTTGTTGAACATGTTTGTAAAGCGCTGTGAGCCCAGCTGTAGGCTGGGGTACTGCGCTATATAAGTGAACAAATAATAATAATAATAATAATCTGTGTATGTATTTATACATGCAATACATGCATGTATGTATGTGTGTATACTTACATATAACATTAATTTGAAGAAGGGATTCATCGTATTCCAAAGGTGGGTTGTCCAATCTGCAAGCATAAACGCCACCTTCAAGGCATGAGCTTACGTAAAAGCCATCGAAGGGGCGATGTGTCGTTAAATGTGTTCTATTAACAGGATAAATACTAACAAGATATTGTGAGCAAAGACTGATGTGGCATTCAAGTGTGACGTAACCACCAATGTGAATTTCTAACAATTCATTTTTCCCATTAGCAGTAAATTTCAGTAGCTTATGTTTACCTTTGGACAAAAAAAATATTTAATTAAAAAAATTTATATGTTATAGATAGATACAGGAATACATCATGTATGAAAAATATCTAATAAATAAATACATAATAAGAATATATATACATGTATTTATACATTTATGTATGTATGTATATATATATATATATATATATATATATATATATATATATATATATATATATTTACATATATACTTATAAGATTAAGATGTATTTATTTGTATTTATATATTTATCCATATATAGTTATGTTTGCATATATATATATATATATATATATATATATATATATATATATGTAATTTTAGTTTAGTTTAGTATGTATATTTAATAGGGCTGAACCTATACTCGGTTCGGCTACTTTGTATCGGCCGATTTTTGTATATTCGGAAATACTCGGAAATCAGCCGCGTTAGTGATGCCGATGCTTAGTATTAATAGTAATACGTAATTGCTCCAATAACAAAGATTCAAGAAGAATCGCATGTCTAAAACATTTCGTTTCGAATGGAATAACAACATGTACGGTGGGCAGACTTGTTGTCATTGGCAACCATTCATCCTTCAACCTAATTTTTACTCCATTGCTCTTGCGTTTTACTCATTGTTCCATTCATAAAATGTGGCCATGTGCAAAAGCCATTTATACTATTGGTTAGAATTAATTATGAGTCAAAATTGAAGGTTCAAAAGGAGTTCATAATTCTTTTTCTACATTTTTATACCGGAGAGTTCGCTTTCTTATGAGTCTAATGTAGGTTATGATAGATGTGCACACTGTAAACACATCAGAAACCTTGTTTAAATATAAATGTTAGTGTTTGTACAAAGTTAAATTAGTTATTAATTACCTATATTTTAAAAGCAAAATAAAGAAATATTAATTTTATTTATATCACATATCCTGAAAATAAATTATTTATTAAATGAGAGAAAAAATGATTGACGCGAACAGTGGAATTGAGGTCGCAGAATGTAGTTTAATTCCAGGTTCATACTTCTTCATGAGATTTCCGGTACTCAAAATTGCGGGAACTGAATCTCTCTACCGTAAAGAACCAACAAGCGCTGGAGACATTTACGATGTACAAATGTAATATGAGGAAATCAATGAATTTTTCAAGGAATTGAACTCTTTCTGTGCCCCTCTGGTACTGTATTTTATTTGCACTTTGCATTTAGTGGCTCTATTAATTAAAATAATAATACTACTAATACTGAAAGTTGTTCAAAATGGTGGAAACCAATTTTCTCTGCCGTCTATAAAATAAAAGAATAAAGCAGCGCTGGAGAAATGTACAACGCACAATTGAAATATGAGGAGAATGGGCGACGGCGGTTCATTGGCTCCTCAAAACCAGTTGCTTTGGGTGTATGAGGCTCATTAACCTTGGCTGGTAATTTATCTAGAAAAAGGAAACACTGACTCTAAACCTCCGCTGCCTTGCGGTTATACCCGCTACTCGGGAAAGGCTAAGGGAGTAAACTGAAAGAAAAACATAAATTGGAGCACCTACAGACGGTCTATTTAAAACAATTATGTGCATTCTGGCAGCTCAAGCGACGCCAATGATTCCAAGCTGCATCGACGCAAGTCAATCACTTGGTTACACCATTGACGTGGAGATGTGGATATGCTGTATGGGCAGCAGCTAATTGTCCCTAATTCCCACCCAGGCTTGCATTACCTCCGGAGAGGACACTTCAGCGTCTCAAAAATCCCATGCAAAGATATACACCAAGTATCTTGGAGACAACATCGATCACGCCGATGGAACCAGCTGGACCTCATGATCACCAGGCGTGCACAACTTGCTAGTGGTCAACTCACTCGCAGCTATACAGTGCCGACTGCGACACGGATCACTCCCTCGTGACCAGCAAGGTACGACTAATGAGAGAAAACGTGTACCATACCAAGAAAAAGGTATGTCCACGCATATACACCTTCAGCTCGGAAAACCCAGTGACAACGCAGCTGTTCACAGAAATAGTTCATGAAGGTCTCTCAAATGCGTCCCAATACATCACAATTTACTCCAAATGGACGCATCTCAGAGACACTAGTATGAGATTAAACTTGTCACTAACGCTAAAAGGAAAGCTTCCATGGCATACAAGGAAAAGCCTACACCCGACAGGCTGCATGCCTTAAAAACAGTCAAGTTGCATGCCCAAAAAGTCGCACCTCAATGTGCCAATACCTACTGGCTTAACCTCTGCCCCGGCATACAGTCAGCTGCAGACATGGTCAATTTCAAAGCCATGTATGAAAACATTAAAAAAGCAACTGGCCCTTTTACGTCCAACGTTGCCCAGCTAAAGTCCAAAAGTGGATAAATTATACAAGACCAGGCATCGCAGCTAAAACGGTGGATTTAGCATTATCTGGAACAGTTACCACAGTCTCCAGCACGCTCTAGATTCATCCATGCTATGTCACTCATGGACGAACTTGATGTCATGCCTACACAGGAAGAGCTGAGCAAAGCAATTGACTGCGTAGCATGATGGCATACCACCATAAATTCTAAGGAATGGCAAGACAGTTCAACTCCAGACATTGCATGACCTTCTGTCCTTCTGCTGGGAATAGGGCTACATCCCCCAGGACCTAACTGATCAAAATATAGTGACACATTATACGAACTAGGGCGATAAAAGAGACTACAATAACTATCGCAGCATTTCACTCCTTAGTATTGTAGGAAAGGATGTTGCCCGTGTTATACTAACACAATTACAGAGTTTAGCCTTGGAGTTTATCCAGAATATCAGTCAGTGTGGTTTCCGGACTGGTCGGTCAACCATAGACATGGTGTTCTACATACGTCAGTTCCAGCTATTTCAAATCCTGGAAAAAAGTGGCTGTCCCCCACACCTACTTGCCATCATCAGAGAGTTCCATGAACATATGCAGGGCACAGTGCAGTTCGATGGAGCTACGTCAGAAGCCGTTCAAATCAGCAGTGGACTTAAACAACTTTGTGTACTTGAACAAACACTTTTTGCAATATTCTTTTCTGTCTTGCTTCAATACACATTCAAGGATGGCAGTGGTGGAATCTTTTTACACACCAGAGCTGATGTAGGACTTTTCAACACTGCCCGCCTCAGAGCAAAAACCAAAAAGACAGATGTCCTAATTTGCGAGCTGCTTTTTGCAGAAGTTGCAGCACCGATAGCACGCCCATAAATTGGTTTGCAACAACTCGTGTCAAGCTTCTCCAACACCTGTAAAGAATTTGGTCTGCAAATCAGCTTGAAAAAGACAAATATCATGACCCAAGACACACGTTCTTCTCCTAATATCAATATCGACTATGAAAACTTGTAGTTTGTGGACAGCTTCACCTACTTGGGGTCCAAGGTTACCAACTCACTGTCCATTGAGGATGAAACAAAAAGAAGAATTAGCAAAGCAGCAGCCACAATGACTAAAATAAATCAACAGGTTTGGCAAAACGTCAAGCTAACGGAGAAAACAAAACTGTGTGTATATCGAGCCTGCATAATCAGAACGCTGCTATACGGAAGCGAGAGATGGACCACTTATTCATCCCATGAGCGCAATCTTAATAGCTTCCACTTGAGGTGCCTGCGTCGCATCATTGCAATTAATTGCATGAAAAAGTACAAAATAGTGAGGTCCTGATGCGTGCTAATATCCAAAGCATGTTCTAAGTCCTTAGTGAAAGACACCTAAGATGGCTAGGACATGTAAAAAGAATGAGCCCGGGTTGGATCCCCAAGGACCTCTTATATGGAGAACTGACATTGGGAAAGAGAAAGAAATGTCACCCACGTCTCCGATTTAAAGATGTCTGCCTGAGAGACATGAAAGCAGCCAGAAATAACACAAATGACTGGGAATGCAAAGCAGAAGACAGAACTATGTGGCGCACAGTTGTCATAGTAGCAGAAGAACGAAGTATGGAGGAAGCTACAGTCATAAGAGCTGGGAGAAATGACAAAACATTAGGAAGCACATAACTCGTGTGAATAAGATGTGGAAATATATGTTACTCAAGGATAGGACTGCACAGCCACTCGAGGAAAAACAGCCCAACTCAACGGTGATGCACCACTGTCTCACGAGACGGAAGGATGCTGATTAAATGCTTGATAATACTCGGTATCGGTACTCGATGTCGGCAAAACACGACTGCCACTACTCGTTACTTGGCAAAAAATCATAATCGTTGCACTCCTAATAATTAATGTTGTATATACGGGTTTTCCTCGAGATACGAATTCTTTAAGTTACGAAAAAATTCAAGCTGTGAAAGGCCACTTGAAAAATAGTTTATTCCAAGATAAGAAAAATGTGCAGCGGACAATACTCGGCATCATGTGACAGAAAAGGTTGAAAAAACTCTGTGGATGGTGGACAGATGAAAATCCAAGGTATCAAAAAGTTATTGATGTGGTCATCCATTATTTTTGTAAAGCGGAACTTTTATGCAATGTTTGTAGCAACGAATGTGCCTGGTAGAAGTGCGTTTATTCGAGTACAAAGACGATTTGCTCTTCTTAGTCGAAAACTTTCGGGACTAATTTGTCCACATGAACATTTCCGAAGCCACCTGGACAAACAAGGTCAAACAATTGATAAAGAATTGGAAAATTCAGCTTCAAATATACTGGCGAATCATTGTCAGAAATATGGAAGCAAGTAAGCATTGCCCATTTTCCAACAGTAGCAGAGTATATTGTGCCTGAAAAAGTCTGAGCTTGAATTCAAAAATGTAATAATCAAAGATCACGTTTGGTGCCAAAACCACGTAAGAACAAGTCATTACTTTCTACAAATTGTCAAATGTTGTGATTTAACGTGTTTCCAACCGATTAGAAGCTCGTAGTTAGATATTATTGCTGATAGATATATCCCCCCACCAATTCAAGTTTGCCAAAACTAATGAGGGCTTAAAAGCACCAGAAGTATATGATATAAACTCACATAGATGTCCATCTCCTTTCTTCAGTCTGTGAAAGTTGAAAAATACTACCTTGATCAGCAAAAGCATTTAAAATGTTCCATAATATATACATATATATTGTCCATCTATTCAGTTGCTATTGTTTGAAAGGATCTGTAAAATCTGTCACCTCTATGTTGCTTTGAAAGCCATGTTAAAGAAGCACGTTCAACCGCACCAACAATGAATGCCTGGGCCCCGTCAAATACTACATGCACCCCAACAGCAAAGAATTCGTCCAATGCGAGTGGTAGCCCAAATACAGAGAGAGCTCATTTCAAAAATTGCTTATAGGGAGATGTTTAGTGTAGAATGGCTAAATGAAGAAAATGTTCACTTGTCTGGTCTTTCGGTTCCACAAGAAATTATTCAGCCATAATCTATGTCAATAATACAAATTGAGGAACATTTGACGTCTCCATGGGAAGATGTAGCGGCTAGGATATAATATTTTGATTTGTTTGTAACAAAATATGTTAACAAAATCAAAGTGAATTTATAGTTTAACTTTTTAATCTCGTTTCTGCTTGAAGTTAGAACAAGTCTTTGTAAATATTTAAATAGTCTTTGAAGTTTTATATTTATTTGCAATATGTGCATACTTTAAAGGTGTAATGTGTAAATACATTTGTGTAAACCCTATACTATATTTTATGTTTAGAGTAAGCTTTTTTAGTTACAAATTGGAAATATGTTCATAAGCTAAGTGTTTATAAAACTTTGTTTTTCTAAACATGTTACTTTTATTTCCATGTGTGTTGTAGTTGTTAGATACTATATTTAAAATATTATATTTTTTCTATTTGATTATTATTTTTTGTGTGGGGGGGGGGTGAAATCAAATGTTGACGTATTTTTATAGGGGGGGGGCCTCTGGAAGTTTGACAAGTTGTTGACAAAGGGGAGGGCGGGATTTAAAAATCGACAAAAATGTGTTGACATAATTTATGAACATCCCCAATAGGAATTAGACATAATACAAAGTCATATTTTTCGTTTTGTATTCGGGGCATAACGTAGTTCACCCAACACCGCTATGACAGTTACTTCCGACTTAGAACCACTGAATTGAAGGCCATAAAAAATTATAATGCCTACGGTGGTGCGATAACATTGGTTGGCGAATCATTAACTGTGCTTCCAAACCTGAACCAATTTGTAAGAGAACATTCGTAAATGAAGATCTCATGCATTGAAACTGTACACGAACAAAAGCCTCAATCTCAATACCAGGTCACATCCATGAACATTGCTTGTGTGAGGACTTAAACCTCCTCTCTTGGCAATTTGCTGTAAGCATAGCTTGACATGCGAATTTATTGGCGAGAGAAATTGCGGTTTGCCCAATACGCAATCAAGAAAGTGGCTACAGAACGACTTCCAAAAGATGTTCTTACAGTGTTCGTCAGATGTTTTGACTTTAATGGTATCATTTAATAATTTTTGAATAAATGTAGTTTTTTTTAAAAATTTGTATTGCTTAAACTTAAAGCCCTTTTGGTGTAGCTCAAAAATTTTAAATATACAGTGATAAAATAATATTTGAATTGTAATATAGAAGTATAGCGTTTACTTACAGGGTAGTTGTGGAGTATGTGTTGCTCCACGTACGTTGCTCATCAGTTTTGTTTCTGGCTTGCAAGTAAAGCTTTTAAACTTTTCTTTAAAAAAAATATGGTGTATTTGTATTTTCACATTTGTTAATATTAATGTTATTATTACACAGAATAACGTATTTGTGCCAATCATTTGTTGAGCCCTGACTTACCAATTTATTTATTAATTACTTTAAGACATTAGTCACCATTACATTTTACATGATCTTGAAACATTTAACAAATGTATCCATCACTATCAAATGTGAAATTGAAAGCAATATGTTTTGGATTTTTTTAACCTTAAATCTTACACAAATTGTGCATTGATCATTAATGTGGGGTCATTAATGTTGTTTCTTTTTTTTCCTTTTTTTTCTTTTTTTTCTGATATGAGGTTTACACATTTTCTCTTATTAAAATGATTTTCATGAGAGTTTCGGAAATTGTGGAATACAATCAAGCAAAATTTTCTTACTTCAAAAAATGTCTTTATCAACATAAGAATTTGATGGCTCATATTTTTCAGAAAGAAAAAAGCTATAGGGCATTAATACTCTCATTTCTGAAATTAAGCAGGTTTATTTCAAATTTCTTCCCGCAAACGTCATAAGGGTCAATAACGTTCAACATTTTCATCACACTTGCGTATTTATGTTGTTATCTTCACACATCTTTGTACACAGCTTATCTGCGCTAGACGAAACAACTGATGTAACTTTTTTTAGGGGTCTAACGCTAATGTTAGTTGTCACATTGAATTGTCCAGTGATCTTTTTTATATATTTGATAATCTTTAAGAGATGTTTACTCCAGTTCATCACCAATTATAGTTTTATGTTTGTTATATGTTTGATTGAAGTGCTCGTCACTTATATCGAATTCAAAAACAAATAAATATTGGAAAAAGCTCCCTTAGTCAATTTATCCTCGTTTTTCCTGACCTCTTATCTGTGTATACTATTCTTTAAGAAGTAAAGGTAACCTTTAGCTAAACCGTATTTGTGACTGAAACAATGTAACAACCAAAAAAGTATCATTTGTCTTAAAAATAAATACGTTGTTAATACACAGTATTGAATTTAAATATATATATGGAAATAATTGCAAGCAAAGCATTTTACTTAAATTTATATTAGTATTTTGTTGTTTCTTCTTGCTGTGTGGCAAACGAATATATTGATGTGCTATGCAATCATGTGTAAATACATTAGAAAAACAATCGTTTCCCATCCCTTGTAGATCTGTATTAGTTTATTTGTTCCGGTGTAAAGCTTAAGAAATGTAGCCTTTATTCAACATACGTGTTCAAATTAAAATGTACATGTTAGAGCTGGTAGTGTTAAAACAATTTTCGTTCGATTAATCGGGAAAAATGTAATCGATTAATTTATATTAATTATATTTTTATAACACATATATAGATCCCATTAAGTTGCGATTCATTATTTCGGGAAATCGTTTATGTCGCGGTAATTCCATGGCTCCCAATTTTTGTAACGTAACACAGCAAATTCGTTCAGCTATGCACGAAATTAGGAAGAAAAACATATTTATTTAAGTATGCACGTCTAAATGAATAATAGTAATACGAGGGAAACTATGCAAGTAACAAAACTATAAATTGGTAATTAATTGTAAAAAAGAAATATATTACAAATATTTTCTTAAATTTTAATCGAAAAAAATAATTTTAATCGATTAATTTTTTAACGATTAATCAATTAATTAATCATTAACTTCCGCAGCCCTATAACATATGTTTGCATTGTGCTTTGGCTATGCTAATAATTAGATTGAAAGTTACCTGCATCAAAGTAGTTAAACGTCAGAATATTCCCTTCTAATAAACGATAGTCCAGTGTTTGAATTGAGGTCCACCTTACTTTCCCTTGCGGGTATCCGTTGTCAGAAAGAAAACAAATGCACGTTCTTTCTCCTGAATCAATATCAAAAACGCCTTGGAATAGAAGCCGTGCATATTCTGGATCACCGTCCTCAATACAACCAGACATTGCAGCTTTGGGTAAGTCTTAAAGAAGTAATGAAAGTTAAATATAGAACATTAAAATGACTTCAATTTTACCAGAGTAATATGCTAACTGTATTTATCTTTATGCAATTGGTGATTTTTTTGTATTTCTTGTTCTTTGAATTTTAAGATTAAAGCTTAATAAATTATAAATACTACCTTATGTACAAAATCAAATTCTACGAAATAAATGAAACTTATCGTGGAAGAAATTGCAAGGACTTTAAGAACAAAAACAAGACCACAATATTTGAATAAGCTAGATGAAATTGGTGAATTTTCCATGTGAGGTTGATAGACACTTAATATCAAAAAGACATCTGAATAATTGAATGATTCACCTTTTAAAAACCCTATAGACAACAGGCACTATTGCTGTAATTATGAAGTTGTAAATGAGAATTTTGAAAACATATATACAGACAGTTGTCCAATAACATGCCTCTACAACATCTCTATGCATTGAGGAAAGAGTTCTTGTCAATATGCTTAAACTCATTAACAAAATTAATGAAGCTGGATGTAAGGCCGAATGTCTCAACATGCCCTTGATTTACTTTTACATTTTAGTAACTTTTAATCATATTTAATTTCATTTTTTCAAAGATTCATTACGACGCCACCATCAGATAATAATGTCACAAGCAATTAGTGCTAATTGCTAGATTGCTGCAAAACGGATCCGCCAGTGCAATAATGAATACTTCAGAAGCGTGTTGTACTAATTTTAATTTTAAATGTAGTTATAATTTCATTTTATTTCAACCCGCTCCTTGTCAGATGCCTCAAGTCTATCTACTATCCCTATACGTTAAATCTGAGTAACGCAAAATACTTCTTACTTGTACAAAACGCTTGTCAATATGAAATTCGCTAATGGCACTTAAGTGTAGGGCTGAACCGGATATCGGTCCCGTACCGGAAAATCCGGAATCCGGTAATTTTTACAAATCAGACTCCGGCTTTGGCTCCGACATCATTTCACTTTACAAATCCGGATAAATCCGGCTGGCAGGATATCTATATTATTAATGGTTCTGGATCCAGCAAATCCGGAATCAAGCCATTTTTTAAAAAAAATCTGACTCCAGCTCCGGTCAGATTTTACTTAACAAATCTGACCAAATCCGGCTCCGGTCGGATTTCAAAAATTTGAATAAGCTACCTACATCCGTACTTAAGAGTGTTTTATTTATTTTATTATTACTATATACAAAAAAGGTGTTGTTATAACGTACACCATATTCATAAGCATTTGGGTAAAAGGGGTAAAATGACGTTTCAAGATTTGACACTAACACACTAAGACAAACATACCCACACATTATGTGAAAGCTAAATAAAAGATAAAGAGTGTGAAAAGCTGTTACGGTAATACAATGTTGAATTGTTTTTTCAATTTCATTTTGTAAATTAGATTTATATAATTTTGCAAAAGTCGATTTTGGCGTGAAGTAATTTAGTACCCTTTTCTGTTTTCATTGCAAAATTCTACAATATCCTTTTGGTTTTTTTTCATTTAAAACCTACTAAATACTCTGCATTTTATTATTACGATATTAAACACTTGCAAAACTTGCTTAGTCGCTTAAACATTCACTAACAAGCCATGTATAGTTACAAGTGAATAGCAGCAGACGTTACTTTGAGAAGGAACCAATCAAAATTTGTTTTAATGACATTTGACTTATTTTTATAACAATATGCTAAACACGATGCTAGTTTTAGTGACAATGACAAAAAAAGCCCCCATAGCATTGGAAACAACTTCAAAAATGAAGTTTATTTAAATCTAATTCCACAAAAAAAATTTTTTTTGATTAATCAAATTTGGAATAGGCTTAGTTATGGAATTAAGAGCAAATGAATATATTTCAATTTATTTTTGTTTATAGCTGAAAGGCATTAGTTACGACACGACAAAGACAAGACAAATGTGTTAATATTTCTGGATATAATTCTCTTTGATTCTCTTTTTTTTCTCACATAAAAAATAAATATATAAATTCGTAGCTTTGTAGATTGTTTTGTCAAGTACTATATGCAATATGTGAAGCTTCGTTTAATTGTATTACCTGTACTGCTTCTATTACCTAATACAGTCGCGCATAAATATAGTGATATTAATACTAGTAGTTCTATACTCTACCATGCATGCTGCAAAATATAACTACCTATATTTAAGGAATAAAAAGAACATAAAAATAACGAGTTAAAGAAAATGCTTAACAATCGCATTAATGGATAAGATAGGTTACCTTCTCCAGTTATGTTTTTCACTTCAAGGAATAAAAAGAATGCCTAAAATTCCCACATAACTAAACTCATTATTTTTACAGAATAATTGTGAACATATACAACATGCCAAATTATAAGATAAGGACATGGAAATAACCAAAATTTATTTTAATTGTAATGCAAGATGGCATCCAACATTCCCTTAGGGAATTGTCATTGTCACACCATTTAGCCTAATAAAGTTACAACTATTGTTAAATGGAAACTTTTATTCGATTAACCACAGTAACTTTCTGTATATAATGCTGTTTTTTTTCCTTTATGTAGGGTAATTTGTCATAAAGTAAAGGCAAACATTCTAAAAATATGTAAATAAACACTTGCAAAACCTGCTAAATAACAAAATCACTTTCAAAACTCCCTAAGTTCCGCTTCCACTTTCAAAACCTGCTAAGCAAAAAATGTTTCGTCAAATAAAAAACACAAATTATATTCATTTAACAATTAGTTTTAAAACTTAAAATGGTGTTCATATGGGAACAATTTCAGCACAAAAAAAAACTAATGACTTCTTGGATTTATATATGTTGGGCGTCATTTTGCAAATCCTGCTATATCCATTTTTAGAGATTTTGAGAAAAAATAGTTTTTAAAACATTATCATTTATATGTATATATATATATATACGTATGTATAATTTGTGATGATTTAGACAAATTAAAGTGTCGAAAGACGATTTTTTTTACATGTTACATACTTTACAGAGCATTAAAAAATTACTCACAAAAAGCTAATGGAGACATAAAGTCACTGGAAAATCCTGTAGCGATTTCATGTTTGTCTTTGGTTACCATGGTTACACGAACCTGGTGAGACCCCAAGCCCAGGTATTCAATTTTTAGGTAGAGATTGAACTCGTAAACTGTTTGGAACGTTCCGTTCAGCTTAGTTTCATACCTAAGAACATACTTTGTTCCATTCAGAACAACCAAAGTTCCCTGCATTGAGATATTTTGTTTGCTAAAATAGTATATAGGAATTAGATACAATTTCTTAACTACGGTTTGATTTCATTAAAAAAAATTACAATCTTATTCATTCATTTATACTTTGTTTATTATAAATTAGATGATATACAATCAAATTTCATTGAAGTATTATACGAAGAACACATTAGCCAATCAAAGGTACTTTAGTAGCTTTACTTTTTTTTATTTCTGTTTTTGTTTAGTTTTTACGTTCCTTAATCTAAATATAACTTTTATTGGATCATTTAATTATATATTTATACTAGTGTATTACCCGTCAAAAATTACGGGAGTTTTCAAAATAAATACATTTCAGCTGAGCTATATTTATTTTGAAATAATACACATCAGAATAAAAAGTAATGTAATACAGAACATTTATTTATTTTATTTATTGTTATTTATTCATTTTTGTTCATATTGCACAATTTTATGTGGACCGTTCGAAAATAGTTTTTTTTCGGTGCATTAATTTGGTGCGCTGCTTTCTAAAATTAGTAGTGTCACGGACAGACAGACGTGACATACATTGCAAATTATGTATGTTGATATATATATATATATATATATATATATATATATATATAATATATTTATTTGGGCTGCATAAATTAACGATTAATCAATCGATTAATCTATAGAAATGGAATCGATTACAATTATTTTGATCTATTAAAATTAGATTAAAAAAACATGAAAATATTACAATTACTTTTTGTCAAATTTATTAAAAATTAGTGTAATACTCATCAAACATGATGGAAGTTTTCAAAATAAGTTTATTTCAGCTGAAATATATTTATTTTGAAAACAATACATATCATATTAAAAATTAATTTAATAAGGAACTTTCATTTATTTTTTTTATTTTTATTTTATTCAGTTTACTCCATATTGAACAATTTTATGCGAAGGTGCGAAAAGAGTTATTTTTGGTGCAGCATTTTTTTTTCAAGCTTTTTTAAAAAAAATCTTCGCGCTGCTTTTTAAAATTAGTAGCGTCACAGACGGAACAAATGGGACGGAACGGACGGGATATACATAGCCAATTATGTATTTTTAATTTATAAATATTTTAATTTAGTACTTTCTCTTCGTATTATTCGTTAATTTCAATTAAATCCAAAAATTAAAATTTATGATTTTTTAAGTAACACTCATTAAAAGTTATTGTTGAAATTCTAAATAACACTGAAATGTCTCCTGCATATGTCATCTTTTAACCAACTACGCAAAAATACAAGTGTGTTGGCATTATTTGGTTCAAAGGATCAATGGATCTAATTAACAATATAACCAGTGGAGATGATCAAACATTCACATGGAACCGAGGTAACTGGTATGCACAAAATGGTCTTGGCAAGGAATGCCATGATCGGATATCGGTGTTTATTAAATCTCCACAATTCTAGAGGGTTCATGGATTCAGGAATTTCATCTCCATTTTGTAATGCAGTAATTCATCAGAAGAGTTGTCCTCATTTTCTGTCACTGAGTCAGACTCAATTACTGTCATTTGCTTAATACGCTTTTCATTTGGTTTGATAAGTATGCGAATTGTTAAAAACCATGATAGGCAAACTTTATAAACATTTTGAACATTGCCTTCATTCAATAGTTTAATACCAAAATGTTCGTGCAATCGTAAGGAAATTTATTAGTTATCGACAGCTATTTTTTTAAATTTTTATAAATATATTCATTATTTAAGGCTGCGAAAATTAAAAATTAATTTCGCGATTAATCTTTAAACATTTTAACGATTAATCGAAACACCACTAATAAATGTACTGGGAGTCAAAAAATGAAAATTATTTAGGATGATAAATATAAAATAATTGCTGGACGATTACACGGACATTTTGGTTTTAAACTATGGACTGACGTGAATGTTCAAAATGTTTATACATGTATTGTGTCTGATGAGAGAAATCATTTGCGTACAATGCAATGTTCCCTCTAGGTCTAAACTTTCTTGGTCCGTGTGCAAAGTTAATAAAAAATCTTGTTCAAAGTTGCACAATGTCCATTTTGTGTGCAATATTTTACAAAATTTCTTACGCGGTGATTCTAAACTCCCTCGTGGCGTCGCCGCGCTGCTTAAAGGGAACATTGCTACCAGCATTGGCGTCGGCTAGGGGAGGGGGGCAAGCGAGGCATCTGCTACCACCGCCCCCTAAATTTTAGAAAAAAATGTCATAATAATGTCATTAAGTTGTTACAATAAATGTGAAATAAATTCTTAAAGTTTATTACATTGAAGACGGTGTATATATATCAAACATACAAAAATAATTATATCTGCAAGTACTGTGTATAACTGATTACATTACTGAGCGTTCTATATAAGCCAGTTGTTTAATAATTTCTGTCACATTTTCTGCAAAAATCTGCAAGCTATATATGTATGTGTCCATATATTTTCACATAGCAAAGAAACATTTTTGTGAACTTTATTGTATAAATGCTTTGGGTATTTTTTTGAATTATTACTTTGACTCCTCATTATTTACCTGCCATTATAGAACATTCTTCGCATCCTTGAACAACAAGTTTTGTCATATCTAATCCAAATTCTATTGAATTTGTAATGATTGGGTTGGCTAAACCTTCAGCTGTTCTATCGACAATTGAAATATATCCCAGAAATTGTTATGTGACCATCATTTTCCCATTTTGTTCTTTGACAAAACTAAAACCAAGGGACATCTGCTCATTTCCTGAAAAGTTATTTGTCTCGTCAGCAAGTATAGATAATGCAACTGAATTATTTGCTTCACGAACAATGTCTTCACGCAAGAAAAACCCACACATTCCGATTATAGTGTTTCGCGTAGTTGCCGAGATATACTTACAGGGCCGGCCTTAGGGCAAGGCGAACGAGGCAACCGCCTTGGGCCCCACGTTTTTCATGGCCCCGCGTATTGACTAAATATTTTACTACTCTTTACACGTTTACTAACATGTTGAAAAAGGAGAAGTTGTAAACCGAAAATGGATTATACATTAGGCATTTAAGTACAAAATGTTTTGTTTCTGTTGCAAACTTTTTGGCAACGCTGTCTGCTCTGGCATCCGACGTAATTTGTGACTGGAAAAGTACCAGTTTTTGACTGTATGATTATGAGAAATCAAAGTGGCAATAGTATGAATTTTTACAAATGGTTGAAATCTTACAGAAATTGCGGTTCTGAAACAGCAATAGCAATTTTAAAGAAATAACCACTGACTGAAGTCGGGCCCATTTTCAAAGAGGCGAGTGTGCGAAAAAAAATGAAACAAACAATTTACATATGAAGGAGAAGATAAAGGATTTATAGATGCACAAGAAAACTTTCGCACATATTTATTTAACCAGATTGTTAGTAAGGCAATCATGTAGATGGACATTCCCTTTGAAAAAACTACGAAAGCATCATTACTAGTTTGGATTTAATTATAATACATTTCATCAATTACAACAATAAGAACAACAACAGCAACAATAAAAAGTGTCATATGCAGTATAAATCTGGTGAACAAGCTCGCAGCCTTCGACCGTAAGGATCTTGTTGATTTCATACTTGCTGAAGATCTGCAATCATTGAGTTCTATAACTCCTGCAGTCACATAAAACGATCGAGATATAGTGACTTCCCTAGCACACACATTACACTTCGAATACTTTTAACTATTCCTATCTTAGTGGCTCTCGAAGAAAGAAGCTTTTCGAAAAAAAAACCCAACTAATTGAAACCTAAATGCGGTCAACAATGATTCAAGACAGCGGCGTGTCTTATCTTATCTATACAGACCCTCCTTCTATGCAGAAGATAATTGCGTCCACAGACCATGACGGATGATCTATGAGAGTTCCACGCATTACCCAGCAACCTAACTAGTGTTAGGTAACCATTCGGAGCTGAGTGACTCAGGGATGCCCTAGGCCCCGGGAACACATCATTGCCTTTCACATGGATTCGAACCCATGACCATCGGTATGCCAGTCGATTGTGCTGCCACTCGACCACAGCGTCACCAACATAGCTAGGAATTAGTAGGGTTTTTTGGGGCCCGGGGGGCTTAACCTCTTTGGGGGTCCCACATACATGGCAGTAGCATAATATTTTATGTAAAAACAATACGGACAATAATTTTGGGCCCCCCTAAAGTGGGGGTCCAAGGGTCTTTCGAGTTTGCCCCCTCCCATAGTTACGCAACTTATGCAATATAGGCTAAGTAACTTAGCTGTTTTGTCAACCAAAAAATTTTTTTCTGAGGATATTGCCAATAATGAACTTATTTCAGATTATGCAGCGGCCCAAGCTTGCAAGATTTGCTTGAAGGTTGTAAAAGCAAGGTAGAAGTAGAATATACAAGCAAACTGACGCTCGTGTATATAGTTTATAATGTTAAGTTAAATACATGTATATATAAACTGTCAATTAGCATACTAAAACAAAACATTTTAATTACAGTATTAACATACTTTTTGAGTTTTAGGATCTTAAATTAAATAAACAAAAATGTATTTATTGATGTGTCAGT
The DNA here is from genome assembly GCA_944989445.1 of Ampullaceana balthica. Classification (NCBI taxonomy): domain Eukaryota; kingdom Metazoa; phylum Mollusca; class Gastropoda; family Lymnaeidae; genus Ampullaceana; species Ampullaceana balthica. The sequence goes on along the minus strand of CALYLW010000957.1, from coordinate 156,635 downwards.
GCTGTTATAGACTAAAATTTGAGTACTTTATTTTCCCCCATTCTATTAATATACCGTTATTCTCGTTCTATAACCCGATCGCAAGCTGACCCCCCCCCCATAATAGGACAGCTTTAAGTAAATGGTACATTTTTTTTATGAACTACAAGCTAAATCGGTCATTATGATTGTTTACTTTGTACTGGCTATCTTTGTCTTTCTGCTCTTTGTTAAACAAGAGTTACCGGTATTTAAAAAAAAACTATTTGGTAAACACTGACGAAAGCGCGTACATTAAAATCCGTGGTTGAAAATAAAATTTTTAAAACAATTTATTAAATTGTTCACAAAAACAAATAAAAAGATTAAATTAGGTAAGTGCTGATTTGTAATAGCATATTATAGCCTCTGATAGAGCAGTCGAATCTTGTAGAATGTAGAAAAGGACATTAATAATCTACAATATCAACACCGATATTCAATATCCATGCAGAAATCACCTATGACTCGCTCATAAGCCGACCTCCCCTTTTTCCTCTAGATTTTGTCCAAAAAAGGTCGGGTTGCGAACGAGTATTTACGGTATGTAGAATTGCAACTTTTTGCATGGGTCTCACTCCTCGTCTGTGTCTGGGCCCCACTCATAGTTTACTGCCTTGGGCCCCGCTTACTCCAGGGCCGGACCCGTATACTTAGCACTACAAGAACCAATTGACAAATGATTACGAAGAACTTCATCTCCAGATGCAACACGAAACTCTAATAGGTCATACAATTACCAGAATTTGAATCTTTACCAAGAAGTGAAAAATCTAGCATGCCGCAGGATGATAGAAATATTGGGACCTAGTTTGTTGCGATATTCTTAAATTTAACTTCTAAATGATGAGTCCAACTGCTCATCTATAGAAACTGCTTTGGCTTCCAATAATGAAAAAAAAATTGCTTGCATCTTTATGAGAGACTTTGATTCACGAGCTTTGCATGTGGCTACATGCATCTTCGTTGTAATCATTATATTTTCTGCATGGTTTGATGACAAATGCCAACTGAACTCCTCGAATTGTTGCGGAGACAACACGCATTATTTGCAAAAGGCACCTTTTAACATTTGCGAGTTATCAAGCCACCGTAAAATAATCTGATAACCAGGCATATCTAATAACTAAAAAAAATCTGTTTCCCTCACTGTCACCTCTAAAATCATACTTTTTTTTATCAGGGTCCCACAATCACGAATCAGCTCCAATTTCAACTCATTTGAAAGATTTTGTGTCCAGAAATACGATCCAATATCCAATTTAGGAAATGAATAAGTGTCAGTGACAATCAAAGTATAAACAGCTGCTTCAGTTGTGTCTAGCTGTTAAACTTGTACTGTTTTCCTCGATGCCAATGATAATTCAGATGCTGCAGACTCCCCAAAATCGTCTAATAATGGCATTTTGGAATCCCGCGATTGCTATACCATCCGTGTTTTTTTTGTTTGTTGTTTTCTTTTCTTTTTTTTTATTTGTTTTTTATATCCTGTAAAAAATGTCTAATATATATCATTGGTAATCCTGCAGTTACTACTACACGTATATTATTTCACAACAAAATTTAATTTTCTCGTGAGAACTTACGTCTTTAATTTATAAATGCACTAGCAAAATAGCCGCGCTCCGCTGCGGAAGTAAGGATTTTAGTAAGCGTTGAAAACCCACTTATACACCAATTCAAAACATCAATTTATTTCATTCTGGATCATGATTGATATATTTGTTTGTCAATTTTTGTCAAGATGCTGTACAAATAAAATGTAAACTAAAATGTCATTACGGGCCCCCGTGCAAAATGGATGCAGGATAAACACGTGATAGAGATACGTGTCTATATTTATTTAAATTATTTAAAATCTAAAGGTGAAAAAGTTTTAAATATTTAAGAAAGAAAATATTTTGGATCCCGGCCCCGAAGGAACAGATGTTAGAAGTTCATTACCCTATAGAAAAGAATTTTTTTTAAAAAATCAAATTTGGTAAATAATTCATCCATTTAACCAGTAACCACTTTTAAAATTAACTTTTATATAACTAATGATAAAAAATGGTATACGGGCCCCCAGCCCCTTAAAAGTGGGGATTTTAAAAGTTTACCTTTAATGTCAGAAACATTCACTGGAGCGTACCCAAAAACTTCCTAAAGTTTAATGTACGTGGGATAATAAAATTTATTTACTATTAATACGTCTTTAAAAAAAAACTAAAATAAAGGCCGGGGGCCCTATCGGTGTAACATGTATAGTTCAAAACAACAGCTTATTTTAATTTGGATTATGATGAATATATTTGTTAGCCAACATTTGTTTTCAAAAATCGAGTGAAATCGAATGGTTAAAATGACTTAAACATTTACGAAAAAGAGATTAGGGGTCCTCGGCTACAAAATATTGAAAAAAAATAATGTAAATGCCCTAAAGAAATTTAAATACAGGCCGTCAAGTTTTTATCTTCCAAGTTTAAAAAAATACATTTACACATTATCCAAAGTTGTTTTTTTTTAAATTTGTAAGTTAGCTCATGTAAGGTGAAAAAACTGCATTTGTGTGCCGAGCCCCCGAGTAAGTGATAATTAAACCCAAAAAAAATCGCCTATTACCATCCTGGGAATGTACTCAACAACTTCCTTAAATTTCATACTTCTACCTACACGGGAAGATGGAGGATTTTTGATGAATAACTTTTAATATTAGAAAAAATACATTTTTGCCCCCGGCCCCAGTGAGTAACAATTTAAATATTTTATTGCCTGTTACTATCGCGGGAGTGTACTTAACCATTTCCAAAAGTTTCATGCTTTTACCTACGCAGAAAATTGAAAAATTAGTGATGAGTCAGTTTTTATAAAGAAAAAATACATTTGGGCCCCCGGCCCCCGGTGAGTGATATTTTAAATATTTTTTTGCATGCTACCATCGCAGAAGTGTACTCAACAACTTCCCAGAGTTTTATATTTCTACCTAGATGGGAAAGTGGAGAATAAAGCGATTTTCAGTATAAGGAATAAAACGTTTTTTGCCACCGGCCCCCAAGAGTATTAATTTTAAAATTCTTTTTCGCCATTTTTCGTCGTGAGAGGGTACTCAACAACTTCCCAAAGTTTCATGATTCTACCTTATGGGAAGTTGGAGAATTAGTGATGAGTCAGCTTTAATATTAGAAAAAAAAACTACATTTGGGCCCAAGGCCCAAAGTTTCATGCTTCTGCCTACTCGGGAAATAGGAGAATTAGTGATGTTCATATTTTATATGCCCATATTAGGAAAAAAAAGCGTTTTTGGGCCCCGGCCCCCATGAATGTTAATTTTAAAATTCTTTTAAGCCAATTTTCGTCGCGAGAGGCTACTCAACAACTTCCGAAAGTTTCATACTTCTACCCACACGGGAAGTTGGAGAACTAGTGATGAATCAGTCAGTGAGTGAGTCAGGGCTTTGCTTTTTATTAGTATAGATTAATTTATGTTGTATTCCAGCTGTTACAGCGCTAATTTGTTAGTCTTATTGATTTCTGAATATTTTTTTGGCACTTGTGTTATACATAACTTAAATTTAATTGAAAATTAAACCTGTATGGCATTGTCAGTTAAATTTTAAAAAAACGTGCTAGCGACGCCCATGCTACCATGGTTCTAATAATTCCCTTATATATTACCTGCATACCAAACATACACTACAGTATCAGAAACTTCAGTTGAGACAATCTAAAGCTATGTGAACGATTGTTCAGCTCGGCCGGTTATATTGTCAATAAGACCCGCTCATTACTTAAACCAAATAATGTCAATAAACTTGTCTGTTTGCGTTGATATTTAAACGATGTCATATAAAGAACACATTTCCACTATATTCCAAATGTTACTAATGACACCATACATTTCAATTTTTAGCTTTAATCGAAATTAACGATTAATTAATCGTTATTTTTTCAAAAGTTAACGATTAAATCTGTATTTATAATTATCCTCGTCACCCAACTAAGCGGGACACCACGCACGCAGGCCGACTCTCTAACCCTCCTCAACCCCCTCCAGCCCGCACCCGAGCCCTCCCTTGCTTGTCAGGCAGGCGCAGCAGTGTGTACTCGCAGCAGTGTGTACCTCAGACGCTCCTGTGTCCTTAGTCGATTTGGTATCTCCTACTGTCGTCTGAGCCACGTAGCCTTTTCATCATTCTCTTCGATTCCGTCTGGTTTGGTTTCCCAACAGGTCTCTCATTGCTGCCGTCATTGTTTGTCCCAGTTCGCTTCTCTGGTCCGCCTTCTTCGCTTTGCTAAAGGGTCTGTGTCATTGCTCCTGTCTTTGTTTGTTCTCGAAGCTTTGTTTTGATTTTCCCTCTTCGAATTGCCCTTTGTTTCCTAACCATGGCCAACGCTTCACATATATTTCTTGAAGTCAACAGGTCTTTCAATGTAGTCGAAATTCCTGAATCAGGTAAGTGTTTACTTCTCTCAGTCGCATCTTTCTGGAAAAATGTCAACGACCAAATGTTGCTCTCGAACTTCGCAAGATGGCTGTAAGCTTTATTTTCGGACATTGGGATAACTATGGCGACGCCCTGTCTGTTGTTCTTACTCACGGAAGCACAGCCATACACCCTCTGCTCGACCATACGCGCCTACAAGAATACTTACGGCGTTAATGGTGGCGAGGCTGAAATTGTGGTGATGTCTCAGTCTCAAATACTTCCCGCTACTATCACTATTCAACAACAACATATCACTGCAAGCGCTGTTACAATCGTTTTGCAAACGTTGAGTGGTAGCCTAAGCAGAATCAAAGATATATAGTTGACCGTATCGAGAAGACGTGTTAGGATTGGTATACAAAGGAGAGACGTGATGATAAATTTGACCGTGGATTCGGAAAGCATACGGTCCATTGCCAGGTGTTTGAGCGATGTGGGCGCCCATTGATGCAAAAGCTAAGCAGAGTTGTATTCCCTGATATGATCACCGAAATGTCGGGACAGCGGATTCTTGCCACTCAAGAGGTTTTGTAATAAAGGAGGAGTTTGGGACAGTGGTGGCAAATACACTTTGCCGCTGTGACAATACTTAGTATAATGTCCAGATTTGTTTACCTCCGATGGCCAATGAAGAGCATTGCACGAAGTACATAGTGCGGTAGGTAGTCCAATGTTATGTTCCTCGGTGGGAATGGCAGTGTGTTCTTGAAACGCAGCGGAAAGTTGAATGCGGTGAATGTGCATGTGGTTTGCAGGGAAGATGCGACTGTTTGAAAGAACATTTGCAACTTTCACCAGGTTGACTCTATCGTGATAGACGATCCCGAAGATCAACTTTCATTCCCCGAAGAATTTCTTAATAGTCTTACCCCTATTGGCATGCCTTTGCATAAACTCAAAATTTAAATTGGTTCAGTCCTCATGCTTCTTGGAAACCTCATGCCAGCAAGAGGTCTCTGTTATGGCACTAGACTGACTGTTACCAGGATTCACCGCAACGTACTGGAGTGTAAAACTATCGCAGCTGCTACCTCACAAACTTACCTTTTATTTCCCGGATATCCCTGACTCCTTCAGATTCAAATTTGCCTTTTACCTTTACGCGCAGACAATTCCCTGTTAGAGTAGCCTTTGACATGCCTATTAATAAAGCACAGGGCAAAAGGTTCAAATAGATATGACTGTATCTTCCAAAACCTGTTTTCAATCATGGACAATTGTATGTTGCTCTCTCCAGAGGTCCTTCTTTTCATTCACTCACAGTCGTTTGCCCAAACCCACCCCATGAGAACAACTGTGTCTTTCAGGAAGTCTTCACCCGTCACTAAATTATTAGCGGCGTTTGCTACTACGTGCGTAAGCTAGTTAACATTTATCGTTAACAACACTAATATTATTTGAATTACTGAATAATATTTAATTATAAAAACAATATCATAAAAAATGGTAAGAAGATAAAACTAGGAAACATGAAAATTATGCAAATGTTTTATTTTATAAATAAAATATATCTTGTTCAACATCAGATATTCATTATTTATAGTAAAAAAGTTATTTTGTTTTTAAAAAGACATTGATGTAAAGGTTGACTTGTGAATTAGATGTTATTAAGAAAAAAATGTGATACTTTTATGTATCGGATCTAATACAAGGATTTCTAAAAAACAAACATTTTATAATTTATCACCTAGTAAATGATTATAAAATGAGTGTTTGTAAATGTGTTGTTGAGTAATTGCATAATGACTAATTATGAAATACACTTACATTTGTCTTGACATTGTAATGAAAGTCGACAACGTCATCTGAAGTTGTGTAAGCACATTTAACATGGACATAATTGAAGTTGACATCCCAGTAGGTGCACCCAGGAAGATAACCGTTTTGAGTCAAGTTGTCCATATCTAAATTAAGATTACATCAGCCAACTGAATAACGTCTGGTATTTAAACTATGCTTACGCAGTTTTACAAAAAGATATGATGCCAGAAAAATGTGTATTACATTTTTATTGTACTATTTAAGTAGTTAGGAATTTTTTTAAAAGAAATATAAATATTAATATATATATATATCAGGAATGAGGAAATTAGCGATTAATTAATCGATTAATCGCTAAAAAATTTAATTGATTAAAATTAATTTATTCGA
>CALYLW010000957.1:0-142500 GCA_944989445.1 Ampullaceana balthica | reverse complement strand
AACACAAAAACAAATACGCTAACAGACCGAGTGCTTAACACAGAATAATATATCGGGGCGTCAGTTTGGGCTCACAAATGAATTATCATGAAAAAGTGGCTTTCCCTTTCTGCGTCATTCGTTATTCGAATTTTCGCTCGTTAAGTGAGCAACTTTTTCAAAACAAAATTTGATCTTTATGCAAATTTCTCTTGGGGGAGCTTCTATCTCTTACAAAACGCGTCCTCATGTGTCGGATGGAGGAACGAGCTTTAGACTTTAGATATAAAAGTTAGGCGTGTATATTGAATTAGTGGCCGCGGACCTACTGGTTTGCTGTAGTTTGAGGGTGAGGTGAGATCTTTTGGTAAGAATACTCTTTAAAGAATGCCTCATAAATCCAAGGAAATCACAAGGAAAAAGCGAACATAGAGCGTTGAAACTCTAGACCCGGACAGATGAGGCCGTTAGCTAGGGATATCAATCATCTAGGAGAGAAAACTCCTAAATAAAATGAACTACTGCCTTGCAGGAGGTTGAGGGATCAACACAGATTAGGGAACCTTACCAGAAAAAAGGACAGTTATCCAGAGAGATTAAAATGAAACCTCACAAACTTTTTTTCGCGAGTCAAATCACCCAGCCATGTAAAAGGAAGGTTGTTACTGAAACCGAAAGTAAAGCAAACACACGTAACACTGTCAGAAGTGGGAGTAGAGTTTAGCAATGAAGATTAATGAAGCCTTGTGGGAAAAATCAACCGAATCTCACAAGCTTGACCACCCTACTGATAACGATCAAGTAGAAAAATCTCCTCATCCACAAGACACCCCTCAACTTGGGAACATCGAATGATCGAACACTACAAGAAACATGCAGATGCACACAAGTCACCAAAGAAATGATAAATTACCAACTATAAATTTAGGGACTAAGTGATGTACGGTGGGACACATTTGGAGAAAATAGACTTCAATCAGGTGAAATCCTGCTCTTCTCTGGAAATAAAATGAAGAAGACACTCATGAAAATGGAGTAGTACTCCTATTGAACAGGCGAATTTAAGACCCTCCTTGAGTGTGAGCCAATTTAAAACAGAATAATCAGAGCCAAATTCCTTTTAAAGTTCAAAATTTCCATATAAGAAGGTACTATGCTCTTACCAACATTGCACCTGATGAAGATAAAGCTACATTCTATGAACAACTTCAAAGTATAATGGATAAAATACCGAAAAGAGACAATGTGGTCGTCATGGGCGATATGAATGCTTAAGTTGGCAATGACAACATAGAGAAAGAGAAGGTAATCGCCATACGTGGATAGGGAAACATGAATGAAAACGGAGAAATGTTTGCAAACTTTTGCACATTCAGTGAGCTGGTGATTGGAGGCAACATCTTATAAACAAAAAAATGGACATAAAGTAACGTTAATCTCACCAGACAACAAACATAGAATCAAATTGATCACATTAAAATATCACACACAATATGCCGAACTTGGAGGAGCACATTACCTGATGTTCTAATAAAAAGAGGAGCAGACATTGGATCAGACGTCTGGTTGTGGCCAAGGTAAAAATAAAGGTAGCCTACAAAAGATCAAAACGGACAGACGAATTGGATTTGACCTAGGCAAGCTCCGAAACCCACAGGAAAGGAACGAACTATAGCTTAAAATCGATTTGCTACACAACAACTAGAAGATGATAATGAAGGAAACACGGACCAAATTTGGGATAACTTCAAATGAATTATTATAGGACCTAGCAATGAAATACTAAAACATGACACGGAAAACAAAAACAAATACTGGATTAGCGATGAGACATGTAAAAAATTGAAGATAAGAAACATGCAAAACAAAAAGTAAATCAAGCCAAAACAAGAAAACATCAACAAATTACCAAACAAGAGTACCATACAATTTCTAAAGAGGTCACAAAAATGCTTATTAATGACAAATGGACATTTTATAATAAGCTAGCTGAACAGCAGAAGAAGAAGCAGAAAAAGGAGATCTAAAACAGTTATACAAAATTACTAAACTGTGGAGTGGCAAGAAATCTAACTGCAATGTACCAGTCCTAGACAAACAATGTCAAGTCCTGTACTCCATAGAAGACCTACTTAGAAGATGAAATAATATTTCCAGGGAGTGCTAAACAGACCGACCCTCTGAACTAACCCGATCCCATATATGGAAGAAATATCCAAATACGAAATATGGCCGGTGTCACGAAATAAAGTCTCCCCCAAAATAAAGTCTCCCCCGGAGAGTTTATTTTAAAACAAAGTCGCCCCCGGAGACTTTGTTTTAAAATGAAGTCTCCGGGTTAAAATAAACCCTCCCCTTAATTATTGGAAATTATAAATAATTGTTTTATTAAACTTTATGACTTAAAACATAATTTGTATTTGTTCTACATTCATTTCTGTATGATTATTGGAAATTGAGCAATCTTAAGCTTTGTCAGGGGCGTAGCAATTTGCGGGCTAAGTGGGTGTATGCCCGTATAGACACATATTTAGAGTTGGTTAATTGCCCAGAGTTATTTAAAAGAATATCAGACAAATGAACTGAAATACAAAGATGATCAAGTAATACGAGAACGTGACACCGATATTTCGGAACAAGAATTCACTCTTTACGTTTGTGGGTAGATCATGTGTTAAGGACCTAAACGAAATTACCGATTTCTATGTGTGCATTAAAATAATTCAAAAACATTATTACTGTCTATTATCGGTAGCGTTTACTAAAGTTACTGGAGAAAATTTAACAAATCAAATGTAGCCAAGGTTTTTAAATTTAGAAAATAAAGTAAAAAAACAGGTTACACGATTAAACAATCAGTGTCTTAGCTAGGGTTGGTGATACCCATTGCGTTAAATTCACAATATAACCCAGATCAAAGTGTTGTGGAGATCTGGGTTGAGATGAGGCGCTTAGTTAGCTTGAGATTCCCGTTTAGGTGTGCCGCTGAATTAGTTAGGCATAAGGTCAATGACCTTACGGAATGTTAGAATCCTGGAGACTTAAGGGGTAACACAGAGGTGGGCTTGTTTATTGATGAAATGCGACAGGAAAACATGAAGCGTCTTTTGTTGAGCGGGTAAAGACTAGCTATATGTCTTAGTAGATAGATTGCTTCAAGGTGGGCACGTATTGGCCATTTAAGTTGTCTATCGAGTCATAGTTAGCTGAGGTATGAAGAAGTCTGCTTAGGAAACCTTCACGTTCTAAGCAACGGTGGTCAAACCGCGGTTCGCGAGCCGCATGCGGCTCTTCTGTGTTCACATTGCGGCTCGCGTGCAATTTATGAAAGATATATTAAAAGGATTACTGAAAGATTTCCAAGCCAGGTTTTATGACTCATAATACTTCAATGCAACTCTCAACAATTTTTAAATATTTTAAAACGTCTCTCAATTACTAAGGGTCTGGTCACCTGTAGTCTAATGAGTTATTATAATGTTATAAATCACGCAAAGGGAGGCATTAGGGAGTACTTTATATGATTGTGTATGTGTGTATGTATGAATTTATGTATGTACGTATACATGTATGTATGTGTGTATGTATGTATGTATGTATGTATGTATGTATGTATGTATGTATGTATGTATGTATGTATGTATGTATGTATGTATGTATGTATGTATGTATGTATGTAAGCATGTATGTATGTATGTAATTATGTATGCATATATGTATGTATGTAATTATGTATGAATATATGTATGTATGTGTGTATGTGTGTATGTATGTATGTATGTATGTATGTATGAATGAATGTATGTATGTATGTATGTACGTATGTATGTATGCATGTATGTGTGTGTGTGTATGTATGATGTATGTATGTATGTATGTATTTATGTATGTATGTATGTACGTACGTACGTATGTATGTATGTATGTATGTATGTATGTATGTATGTATGTATGCATGTATGCATGTATGTATGGTATGTATGTATGCATGCATGTTTAATATTTTGTTTAATATTTTTTTAAAAATATTTGAAAGATAAATTTTGCAATACATGTACTAGTTTTTGTAATAAAAGTATTGATCATTTTTTTAAAAAGAATCTTTTCTCACTATGCGATTTGCAATTGTAGCTTAACTGTTATCCTCGAAGTATTTTATACCTACTAAAATGAAAATAATAACCTGTAGTTGTGATTCTCTTGTGTTAATACTATTTTTTTTATCTCCTAAAGCTTTCTAATATTTATAATATCTAGCAATATAAATAGTAAAATCAAAGTACCATTTAAAGACATTGTAAAATATGTTAACGGATAGATACAATTTTCTTAATTATTTTTTCTCTTATGGACACAACTCTAGATTGGGCTGTCCAGTCCATAATGTCATAATTAGTTTAGACACGCTAGAAAGGGGCGGTATAAATTATAGGCATAAAATTTAATGTTAATCATGATTATTGGAGCCAACGTCTAAATATTTTGTAACATGTGTAAAATGCTTTGAAATTTTAATATATTCGTTGTATTTAAAACTGTTATGGCATTTAAAACATTCAAATTCATAAAGAAAAATAATACACGTGTACAGTAAAAGATAATTTCACAATCGTGATATGAGATAATCTATTCGTGCATGGTGATGTTATGAAAATAAGGTTCAATAATTGCGCTGTATTTCTGAATGTTTACAAAATAATTTAATTTTAAAAATCTATGTCTGTGTGTGTACGCAAACATTTGACTCAATAAAAGTACCTGAAACTGAAATCACATTTATTCCGTACAAAGCATTTGTAATATCTAACACACACAAACACACACACACACACATATATATATATATATATATATGTATATAAGCTCAATATGTCACCCCCTCACGACTAAACCCATAGTCCTCCTCCGAGTCGTCCAGTGCCAAATAACGGGAACAAACTTAATTTTAGATTTTGTTTTACCCCTTGTGATAGTGTCAGCTAGTGCAGTCAGCACCACCAGTACCCCCCCCCACCTCCATTGACGCCTCGCCTCTGCGTCTCACAATAACAATGCATAGCCCACAGAGTTTTTAAAAAAAAAGACTTTATAATCAGGTCATATGTTAAACAGGTCAGTGTCGTAGCCCGATTTTTCTTCCCTCCGTGCGGTTACTTAATTGGGTCACTCCCACCCTTTCCCCCCGACTCTAGATATTAAGAAACCTCATCGTCTGAACACCCGATGTTTTACAAACTTACTATTTATAGTAACAACACAAACCCATGCCTATAAAGACATAATCCTTGCTTTATGAAACAAAACAACTGCCTTTTCACACCCCAAAACTGCCTGTGCGTCAATTTGTACAGCGGGAAAAAAATCAAGTAATTAAGTAATTTTTCAAATTATATCACGCCCCTGAGAAGTGTCAAATGGTATCGTCCGCTCCCCCCTCTTATCTCTCTATATCTACGCCACTACCAAAAATAGTATTACAGTAAACATGTGTGAATATTATGTCACGCCCCTGAGAGGTGTCAAACGGTATGGTCCACAACCCCCTCTTATCTCTCTATTTCTACGCCACTACAATAAGTAGTATTACAGTAAACATCTGTGAGTATTATGTCACGCCCATGAGAGGTGTCAAACGGTATGGTCCACACCCCCCTCTTATCTCTCTATTTCTACGCCACTACAATAAATAGTATTACAGTAAACACGTGTGAATATTATGTCACGCCCCTGAGAGGTGTCAAACGGTATGGTCCGCACCCCCCTCTTATCTCTCTATTTCTACGCCACTACAATAACTAGTATTACAGTAAACATGTGTGAATATTATGTCACGCCCCTGAGTGGTGTCAAACGGTATGGACCGCACCCCCCTCTTATCTCTCTATATCTACGCCACTACCATAAATAGTATTACATTAAACATGTGTGAATATTACAGCAATACACAAGTAAGTATTCTTTATTCTTTTGATTTTTAATGATCTCTTTGTTTTATATCGAAAGTATGATGGGGGCGAATTTATTTTGGGGGAGACAATATTTTACAGGGTAGGGGCGAAATTATTTTAATCGGGAGGAAAACATTTTCTCCCCCCGGAGGATTTGTTTTAAAACAGAGTCTCCGGGGGGAGACTCTGTATGGGGGAGGATTTATTTTGCAACACCGGCCATTAATTCAATGAAGACAGGGAAAGCAGCAGGTGTAGATAATATACCATCGGAGGTCCATGGGCGTCGCTAGGAATTTTTCCAGGGGGGGGGGCAAAAAAAATCCCACTTTTTTAAATTTTAACTGACAATGCCATACAGGTACAATTTTCAATTAAATTCAAGTTCAGTATAAAATAAGGGTTGAAAAAAGCCTTAGAATTTAATAAGACTTACAAATTAGTGCTGTAATAGCTAAAATACAACATTTATTAATGCATTTAATAAATTAAAAACTTTTTTTCTCAAATGTAGGGGGGGGCAAATGCCCCCCCTTGCCCCCCCTTCCCTACGCCCATGCGGAGGTCCTAAAAGGAGCAACTGAAATCATTAACCAACTCCAAAGTATCTTCAACAAAATCTGGTCAACTGAAACACCTCCTACAGAATGGAAACAGGGCTTACTGATTAAAATTCCTAAGAATGGGGATCTGTCACAATGTGCGAAATGGCATGGAATTATTCTACTATCAGTACCAAGCAAGGTCTTTAGCAGAACAATACTCAACAGTATAAAAGATGCCTGCGATAATCTCATGAGAGAAGAACAAGCTGGGTTAAGAAGAGGAAGATCATGCATTGACCAAATAGCAGCGCTCCGGATGTTATGAAATATTATTTTAAAGTATGAGCAAATGATTTTAAAATGTGAAGTATTATGTCGAGATGGAATAACTTGTTTGGTGTAACAAATATTTATAACAATGTTTTTTCCCCTTAAATCCTTTATGTATTTTATGTACTGAGTATTTTTTGAAAAAAAATATTTTACTGAATTTATTTTTTAAAATAATTATACAACTATAACAAGGTTTGCATATATGTGTTATTCGAGTTGTTATCAAGGGATAGTTAAATCATTGGCAAATACATTTATTCACAACATGACATTATTGTTAGGATACTGAATATATATATATATATATATATATATATATATATATATATATATATATATTATATATTATAAAACTCACACTACAAAATGTATTTTTTTTAAAGTGGAGTCAATAAAGACAGTCAATATTCACACTTCAGTTTTTTTTTCTAATGACATCTCAAGTGATTGAGTAAATTAATTAAATGATTAAATTAATTTACATGTACATTATTAGCTTGTTTTGAAAAGGGTCAGATGATTTGTGCGTATGAAAAATATGTTTTTTCTTGGTGTTTTAAAATATTTTGATTCAAGCTAAATAAAAATGAATCATGTTATAATTTTATTTTTGTATTTAAGTTAAACAATAAACCTTCCTTTTTAACTTGAGTGTTTTATTTCATGTTACAATTATTATTAAAATGAGTAAACCTCGCCACAGATAAAGCTTCAATTAAAACATCGTTATATGATGCTGTCTGATTAGTTAATGTACTGTTACGTTTTAGGTGCTGCCGAATAGTCTGGGCATATTTCGTGTTTTTTTTAAATTTTACTAAAGAAAATATTATATCCCACACTAAAACACAAATGAATGCGCAGAAGAGACGTAAAGTCAAACCAAAATATTACGCCAGAGGTATTTCACCTAATCATCCAAAACCGAAGTATGGTCTATACAATATATATATATATATATATATATACATATATATATATATATTAGAGAGAGAAAGAGAGAGAGTGAGAGGAAATATTGATAGTTAAATAGAATAAAATTATTGTAAAACACATACGTTAATTACAACCATGTGCGTTTCATCCAAAGAAAATCCAAATCTTCTGGCAGTTAGACGAAGCTCACCAAGTTTATAATCGAAAGAAATATTCTCCCAGTTATAATACATTTGACACTCTAGAAGAATTAACATATTTGAGTATTTGATATTTTTCAGGGATGGAACTGTTTAATAGGTTTTAAATTAATTAAACAAGTATATGCAAAATGAAGGAAGGAATGATTTACTATTCTGTGTTTATCCTGCTTTGCCAAAGATTATCAATAAATATATATTTTTTTAAAATTACTTTTAAATATTTCAAATTTAAACTCCTTTAAAATATATCAATGCCTGACGTTGACGCAATCACGTTCTTTTAGTAAATAAATGTATCGATTCCGTAAGAATAAGTGTTTTACTATAAATCCTTTATGTACGAGACATACTTAAAAGAATGTTCATTACAATACGCAGCGTACGACAATCGAAAAATCCAAAATTTTAGTTATATCTCGTAAAACATGTTTAATATACTGCGCAACGATCGGGAATACATTTTTAAAAAGTATAGTCCATATAATACGCACCGAATCGGGCAAAAGGAGAGTATTAAAAATGATGTTCAATATAATACGCACCGCGACACTCTATCTAAAGAAATAGCATGATACAAAGAGATAAATGAAATAATCTAAAAATTCAATAATTTAATTACAGTACATGCCTACAAAATTTCAGCTCGCTAGCTTACGAGAAAGTGGGTTAAAAATCGATCCAAAGTTTTTTCGACAAGCAAGCAAGAAAGCAAGGGCTCAACAAACAGACACCACGATTTAATATAAAGAATTTAAAAATATACATTTCAGGAGCTGAAAAAGTTCACAAGGTTGTATTATTGATTTATTAAGATTTTCTATGGATTTGTAAGAAATGTTATAACCAACTTGGACAATTTCATCCGATCTGCTAAGTTTGTTTTAACGATAAATGCAAAATAATAAATACTGGTATTTTTTTTTAAGTTTACTTTGTAAATTGAAAATGAAACGGGAAAAGTATGTTTAATTGTAAAATAATATTTTTGAAAGTAATCGAATGCTTTGACTTTAAAAAAAAAGGTTATTTTGTAACTTTTATTAACTCTTTATTCCTTTCGACATGTGCATGTTTACGCGCTTACTTTAACCTGACAACACCCATTTTTTTAAATCCCAGAAGCGTCGATATGGGATACATTGTTAATAATGTTTTTGAAACTTTAAATTCTTTTGTTTATTTTTTTTTAAAACTTAAATAGAACAATTTTTTAACTTTTTACTGTTTTAATTTAGTATAATTATAGTATGTCTATTTGCAACAATTTAGCAAGGATATCATTAAAAAAAGACAAATAAGTCTCAATTTATTTAGAACATTTTAGTGAACTGCTTACTGTTTATGGTTTCCTTTAATTGGAAGCGTATTTAAGTTTAAAACTTTAAAGTTTATATATATATATATATATATATATATATATATATACATATATATATATATATATGTGTGTGTGTGTGTGTGTGTGTGTGTGTGTGTGTTAAGCTGTGGGGAAAAGATTGTGTTTTTTTTCGTATATGGGGGATTTTGCAATATCTTTGCAAGTTGTCCCTACTGCGCCTTATTCTAGGTTACTCTCATCATATCTTAGTCGATGTGGTTCGATAAATATGTGTTATTTTTACAGTCAAATAACTAACTCTTAAAGCCAGAGGTTTTCCATTGTTTAAATTCACTTACAATACATCAATGGCTGATTATTTATGAGGCATACTTGAGATTGGTTAAATACTTAAGCATTTTATCCTTACTAACAAAATTTAGATACACAAATCCTGCCCTGTTACTAGGGACATGTAGTTGTTTTTTGTTGTTTTTTTTAAATTTAAATTTTAAACGAAGTGTTTTTACATACCTGTCGTAATTCTTCACAGCACCTGCATTATATGGAGGCACTAATGTACTTATGTTGGCTTTCATTTATTTTAAGCACTATGTTTCTGTTTTCTTATTTATTGTCTCCGTTACGTTATCTTCATACTTAGCTTCTCTTGAAGTCTTCGTTCCGACTAAACGTGGATATTTATTTGAAATATTTTGAGGGTGGTTGCAACTAATCACTTTTGGTATAAGGAAACAGTTTCTTTAGATAAACGTTAGTCATCTTTCATTCTTAGGCAAGTGACGTGTTGCGACGTCAGAATTTTGTGCCACCGACCACATTGCAATGGCGGCAACGCAAATCGGTGTTTCGTGATTTCCCAAACCAATATAACGGCGATCTTAACTTATGTCTTGTTTTTGCGAATTATGAACAGCGTCATTAATAACCAATTCGATTATCGTGATTCCTTCATTATACTGGTTATGGGCAGGGTTAATAGAGGACGTCCTAGTCTGCACATTGAATAGCGAATGGGTCGCTTGTTATGTCCGATGGATAGAGCAACGATCTCAATTAAATAACTTCCGGTAGCAAGTCAACGATTAGAAATATATATTGTAATTTACTCCATATGGGAACAATATTAATTGATGCAGTTGATGTCAGAGCGTTGTGTGTGTAGGTTAGGGGCTACATGTACATCGCACCGCTTGCATTTCCGTAATCAAGCTTGAGCTGGTTGTTGTGGTTGTCCTTCCTGATTTTGATATATGTTGGAGTGATTTTTGTGTCGCTTGGATGCGTTTGGATAGGCTGTCGCGGATTAAACTGTAAAAGTTTTATCTTGTGTGATTCATTGTTAATATGTCGCATGATTTATTAAAATTTCATGTTGGCAGCGGTTAATTTCATCCATTGAATTACCTTTGTCAATATGTATAGAACTGTTTTTTGTAAATACGGATTCTTAAATAAATTTTTCATGGTACTTAATACAATACATGGAAGGTAAAACACAATGCCTAATTATACATGTAAATTAAACAACCCTTAAAGCAAAATGTTTGACCATAAATCCTTTATATATGAGTAATAACTAAAAGTAGTGATTATGTTCAATATAATACGCAGTGCGACACATATTTGCAGACTTCGCGTGACTGAATTTCCTTTACTGTAAAACACGGGGATGTTGTCATTGATGGCTAAGGTGAACTCCAGTTACACATGGATGTCAACAATAACAAGACGGCTACGTAAAGTTACATAGCGATAAACTAAAAATGCATTAATTAAATTACGATACATTTGATGGATCTGAAATTTTGATACAATGCATTGTTAGGTGACACGAGTCTATGTGCAATTTTTCAGCTCAATAGCTTCAAGAAAAATGGGTCATTTTTTATTTGTTTTTTTTCACCCGACCGACCAAGAGATCATGACAGACATAGACGACTGTGAAGTTAATAGAAGGGATTTAATTAAACAAACCGTACAAAATTTTACTATAAATCCTTTATATATGAGGCATAACTAAAAGTATTGATTATTTTCAAATGCGACAAACAATTACGGATTGAAACTGAGTGAACTCTCCTTGGTATAAAACACGAGGTGTGGTTATCGATGGCTAGTGTGAACTCAAGTGACATGTGAAAGTAAAGAATATCAGACCGCTTTATATAGTTATAATGAGATAAACTAAAAATGCATTAATTTAATTACGGTACACTCGATTGATCTGCAATTTTATTCACTGCATTTTTAGGTGACACGAGTCTATGTGCACAATTACAGCTCGATAGCATCACGAAAAGTGGGCAATATTTTTACTTTGTTTTTTTCCGACCCTACGCCCATTTGGTCACGTCCATTGAAGTGTCGAGATACAGGACACTGTTTGTCTTGTTTAATCGCACGAACATGATCAGCTATACGGCAAGAGAGTAATTTCCACGTCTCACCTATTTTCTTCAAAGAACAGCGCTTACACACAATGGTCTAGACCACATTGCGGCTGGTACAAAGAAAGTCATTCCTAATCTTGAATATCCCCTTAGGGAAGACAATCTGGTCCGACTGGGTAACAAAGGTGCATTTCTTACAGCGAGTACGGCCGCATGATTTGGTGCCCAGATGGGAGGACGGAATACAATGACAGTTTCGAATCAATAGGTCTCTCAGATTTGTGTCCTTCCTGAATACAATGAGGGGTGGGATGTAAAATATGTTGTTAGTCTCAGGGTCATCGAGGAGGATGGTGCGGTTTCCCAAAATGATTTCCTTGGCTCTGATGTTGTGGGGATGGTATGTGAGAACCAATTTGCTCCTCTCACTACTATTACTGATGCGTGATATAAGGGCGTCGGCAAGAGTGAAGTTTTTAACTCGCTGAAGCGCAGATTGAAATATAGCTTCAGGGTAAGACCTTTGTCTAAAACACTCCACCATTTCCAACACCTTTTCAAAAAAGTCCTCATTAGATTGACATAGTCTTCGGTGGCGAAGAAGTTGTGAAAAGGGGATATAATCCTTACAGGATTTGGTATGAGACGTGGGATAGAGTAGGTAAGAGTGGCTGTCTGTAGGTTTGGAGTAGGCCGAAGTGAGGAGGCAGTTTTCCTGGAGAGTTACAGTAATGTCTTGGAAATGTACCGATAGTTCGGAAATTGTGTGAGGGAACTTAATGGAGGGATGGAAAGAATCTACAAAATTTATGAACGTGTCAAGTTCACTTCTCTCCATATGAGTAACCCCAATGCCGTCATCAATGTAATTCTTATGAAATTCGGGGAGGCGACCAAGGTATTCTTGTTCCACTCTGTGTTCGAAATGGCTCATGAACAAGCAAGCATAGCTTGGTCCAATTTTACCTCCCCATAGTGACCCCATTGATTTGGTAAAAAACTGGCCATTGAACTCAAACGAGTTGAGAGTTAGGACCAATTCTGCCAAACGTAGTAAGGCGTGTGTGGGTATATTGGGGTGAGGTTGTCTGATCAAAAAGTATTACACAGCCAGAAGGGTACAGAAACACGGGTGTATCTTATAATGGGAGATTGTTGAGCTCTCCCGGATGGATAACGGGTGTCACATGGACGGCTCCCTTCCTTCTGTGTATAATTCAGGTGAGGAATCTTGACTAGTTAACTAGCTGACCTGTCTGAAACCGACTGGATTCCTCGTAGAGTCCTGGTATATTTATCATGATCTTGGCTTCTGATGTCTCTGAGGCGTGGTTCAAATTAGGCAATTTGTGTAAAAGTGAGCTTGATACGGGCGTCGAGTGCTCATTCAGTGAACCGTGACTGTATCGGGAGTCGGTTACTAGTAGATTGTAGCTAAACAAACTGGTTGTACTTGGATTGCCGGCTCTTTTGACTCATGAAGCTGTGAGTTGAAATTATTGTATAAAGGCTGCGATTCATAATACGGACGTCGAGGAAAAAAGAGAGCGATTTACTTGCCTGCATATCGTTTTATACCCTTCTTTTTAAGGGACTCTGATTTTCATGTATCCCACTTCATTTTAATTTAGTCAAATGTGATTACCCGATTCTGCAATCGCAACAAGAGGTAGAATTCCGAGAAATTGTGCTCACGCCCTCCCACCAATCATCGTGAACATAGAGCGTTTACATGAACAAAAAAGGTTTACCTCATTATTCGTCTTAAAGGCAATTGTTCATGGTATTTATTGTGAGACTTGAGTATGCCATTTTTTTAACAGTGACAAGTTTTGCTTTGTTTTGTTTTGTTTTTGTTTTGTTTTTTTTGCTTCTGTTTATGTAAGGATTAATTTTTCACACAATTTCAATAAAAATGCTTATACATCTTTAAATAAATGTTAATGAAATATAATAAAGATATCATATAGATCTACTTACGTTCAGTTGGAATGTCGAAAGCCACATTCACCTTCTGATCATTGTATTCGCAGAAAAAATTGCTACATGACTTTAATTCTAACATAAAGTTCAAATCGAAGAAAACACCGTACAAGTTGCTGTGTTTAATAAACAGTCCAGCGTCATCCAAGGTGACTGAAGCCATTAAAACTGTATGATTCATGTCATAATTGATAGGCTTACACATTGTAGTATTACATATTATGCTGAAGGTCTGTTTTTCCAAATTCCAATTTAGGCTAGTAACGTTGCTTTCTTTGACTTCACATGACAAATTGAAAGGTTGATAGATCCATTCACAGTATTATTCGTAGAGATTCCTGTTGGGGGAAAAAATATAATACACATACATATTTAGTAATTTATAATATCCAGATATCTTGTAAATTAAAAGGATATAGAATAGCAGTGCGATAACGATTTTTAATCAAAACAATGTATACCAAATAATTGTGAAATCGAAAAAAAAATAATTAAGCTATATTTTTTAAAAAAGCAATTCTATTTAAATGTGTTAATTAAGAAAGTCATATTTTTTTAAAAAAAGTTTTTTTTCAGTTTTGATAACACAATTAATTTTTTTATTTTTTAATATGTAAAATAAAAACATGTTTTATCTATAAACATGTATATGTATATATTTATACATGGCGCCCTCGTGTTAAACCGGTCCCGACTTACGCTGTTTCATTGTTGCGAACGCGCCCATAACAAGTATAAAATAATAATAACATTCATTATTTTGTATTTTAATTGTTTTATCTTTAACCATTTTTTTCATTGAGTAACAAATTGGTTTCTCTTTTTAAAATAATTTTTATAATATTAACTGATATTATGTTTTGGGCGCACGGCGGAAAGAATATGCTTTGTTGGGGTTGTATTGAAAGGAAACGTTTTCTTCTGTGTCAACGGATTCTAGTGTGAGCAGTTTCTCATTTGCAATGAAAACTCGAATTCAGTTGTTTGAGAACAACATGATCTGTTACTAGCTTGTAGATGTAATCCTAAATTTTCACGACAACTCTAAGAACCATTTTTGGATTAATACGACAACTGTCAACATTTGGTATACGATCGCAGAAGTTATCTCCAACTTTCACTGTTGTGGATTTTGCATCTGAATTTCTGAGCATCTTCACAGCTTGTCCTTGCAAACTATTTTGAGCTGCTTCCCTCTTCTTCCTCATTTCTTGTTAATGACGACAAATCTTGCAAGTTATTTTACCTCTGCATTCTTCATCTTCTTCACTGCAGATTAAAAAAAAATTTCTTGCATATCTTTGCCACAGTAATCACAAAAGGGCCAAACTGCATTCTCTTTCACATACGATATACACCTTTATTGCATTTTTATAGTCATACAACCAGTTTGAACTTTCTGATGGTTCCAACACCAGCATGGCAGCATCTCCATTTCTAGAGGCAGTCCTTGCATTTATAATATCCTCCATTTCGTGTTCGACGTAGTTAATTTTTTGCTCATTAGCTACATTTTCAATCACCTATATGGGCAGATTTGAGTTACTCACCCCAACTTTAGCTTTGCAGCTAAACATTTCCTCATATGGCGACTACTGCATGCCTTGGTGAAAAAAAAAGGTTTTTCATGAATTGAAATCTGAGAACCTCAGTCCAATTTTATGATTCATTTGTGTGCATCCATTTCATCATCATATTATGAACATCTTAGTTGACACGTTCAATGGAACCTTGACTTTCACTATGCCTCGATTTTCCATGTACCAGTTTTAGTTCAGGTCACAAATTCTTAAGCTCATTTTCAATTTTGTTTGAATCTTCGTGTTCATTATCCCACTCGGAGCCCTATAATGGTGAAATTATCAAGTAGCTGGTAAGCAACTTCTTCTGCTGTTTTGCTTTTAAGAGGTCGCAATATTAAATGATCATGATAATTGAGTAAAACATGTTCACGCCGTCGGGACAGTTTTGCATGTCTATCAGATCCACCTGATATCTCGAGTTAAATTATTTAAATAACAAAAGGTTTAGAAACTAGACCCCTAAAGGATTAGATAATGTGATCTGGCATTGCTTGCATAAGCAAGGATATAATGTAATGACTTCTTTTGTTACAATTTTGTTCTAAGTTTATAGCTGCGTTTCCATTAGTGGGTGACCTCCATGCCCAATTTTCAAGTGAGTATCGTGCAGTATGTCAAACAGTTTTTATGAATGCAGATATTACGAAATAACGCTATTGTTTAATGGTACTGGCACACTAAGTTTTTCTTTACCGCAAAATTCAATGAAATCATTTTATTTTAGACGATAGTAAAAACTTTCTTTTCTCTCATTAGCTTTATCCTGTTTAACGTCCTCTATTGAATCTCTTCAAATCGCTAGCTGGAACGTGATGACTATGTGTCCCGGCATCACAAATGACCTGCAGTCAACAAATGAGACACGGAAGACAGGAATAATTGATAGAGAGCTCAATAGACTAAAGATTAACATCACATTATTTCAGGAGACCTGGCTCACAAACAGCGGATCACTAGGGAAAAATTACACCTTCTTCTGGCAAGGCAGACCTAAAGACGAACCAAGACAGCATGGTGTATGTTTCACAATTTTCCCATCCATTGAACTCCCGACATCTGACACGGTAATTAATATTGTCACAGGGAGGTTATAGAGAACATTAGAATGAAGGAAAATAACAATCTTGGGATTGACCAAATGCAGAGTGAATGAGCAGGATCCCATCATCCAAAATTAGATAAGCGTAGGACGCAATAATCTTCTATATAGAAGGAGCGTCTGAAACAGATAAGATAATATAAGATCCAAACAATGTTAGGAAATCAGGGAAATCTCCTAACAGGAATCCTAATCAGTCATCTGCACCACCCGCTAAGAACAGTACCTAATGTCAGTTCCATCAAACAGCATATCATAATAGCGAGGAGTGTCGAAGATGAAAATCACAGCCACACGATCAGGTTATGGCTTAACCCAAACCACATCCACACATGGTGGGTACAATAATTGCTTTACATCTTAATGAAGAGAATGAGAAGTATATTGAACTATCGTGAGAACAGGTTTTTAACAGCAAATAGCTAAAGTGCCTTTACGACAGGAGATGTTAATGTGATGTCATTGTTAACCGGTCATTGGTCAGGCCAGAGAACATGACTAATGAGATTATGGAGATTCGAAGTATCGATCGGTACAGCCCTCCAAAGATTTTTTCTGTAGCAGGCATAAAGGTGGAGACTAGCTTCGTTAAAGAATAATCCACGCAGCTGTTATTGATGCTCCGGCATTTCATTTAATATTAGGAAATATGTATTTTAAATTGGAGGAATTGAAGAGGAGGTATCATGCTAAGCTAGAGGCAACTAGAGTTGAATCCATGCACTTAAAACCAGAACTCACCACAGTGAGAGAAAGGTCACGTGAATCACTTCTGTGTCATGTCAGCTCATCCCCAGCAAGCATCAACTATGCTAAAAGACATCGTGAAAAGAGGAGACAACCTCACCTGAACCCAAGTATCAATAAGTACCCAAACATTCGCGGCACACCTCACAAAAATCATAGTCATTTGGCTGCTATTCTGCATGTAAAGAATAATGTGGATAACCGTGGAAAGGTGACTGAAAATAATTTATTTAAACCCCAAATCACTGTCTATGGAAAATGTTGTAACTGATAGGGACAAAATAAGAATGTTAAGCAAACCCATAATGAGGCGACACCCATAGGTCGACTTACCTAAGGTTAAGAAAATTATACCTTCCAAAAACAATGGTATACTTGAACCAAGTCATCGCATTAATGAAACCCCAACTAAAAAGGAACACTTTGATAAGGTCTCAAACAATATTGGTAACATCAAGAAATGTGTAGAATAAGATGTAACTATTACGTTGAAAAGAAGAATCAAGGCATTCAAATAAGATTATAAACAAATAGATGCTGCTTTAAAACAAATTCTCATAATTAAGGATGATGAGATAGCTTTATTGAATAAGCAACTTTAAATAATTACAGCACGCACATCTTTTAATGAGATAATTAAAAAATGAGGAGATATCTCAATTGGTCAGTTCAGTGAAAGATGTAGAAATGGATCGTAACACTGTTAGACACAAATCACACATATTGAGAGCTGAATTGAAGATAAGAGACTCTTCAATATCTAAGTTGCAAAACTCAATTAAATGATTGGAACCAAATGTATGTCGATTTCTGCAAAACAATCATAGAAAAATAGAGAAAAATTTAGATGATCTTCATATTTACATTAAAGTGCTGGAGATTATATGAAAGAGTTGAGTACAAAATCATGAGTTAAATGAAAGTGAAAAGCAAATTAAGGCTGTGGAGGAATCAAGCAAACGTGAGATACAAAAGTTATCACACTCAGGAATAGAAAATAGTTATGTGGTAGTTAATGCAAAAGAAGAAAAGTGTGAAAGGAGTCGACGAAAAAGGAAAAAGATACTTGTGATGTCCCACACTAAGGGGGAACCACCACGTCACAACATCAACCTGAATCAGATATAACTCAAGAAAATTTATCCCAAGATCAAGGATCGGATACATCATTAACAAGTTATTTTGAGTTTAGTCAAGATGGCAGACTTATTCCCTCTTATCAAGAGAATGCATCAAAGGTTCATTGGCGCAAAATCTCTCTAACTACACGTATTTGGAACGGGAGTCCAGATGTCAAATGTTGGATCAATGAACCATTGGGAACGAATCAAGAAGGAAATGAAATCCTAAGGAAGGAATTCATGTCAGATAATGAATGAATAGAAAAGGTCATAGAGATGGATGAAAGTGGTGACGTTTTCACCAATATCAGAACGCAGGTGTTAAAAAGCCTACTGTACGGTTACCAAGTTATTCGAATCATCACTCTAATGAGTTAGAACTAAAAGGTACCCACTATAACACAGACAATTGTTAACCAAGTGAAGTTGCATGTTCGGTCCCTAAAACCAGAATATTTGTGAAAAGGGGAAGGCATCTAGAAACTACTATCACTGTCGAATTGTTCATGCATCGATTGAAAAATGTACGAAGAAAAATTCCCCTCTACACCGCAGATGTGTAAACAACAAAGGAGCTTACTCTAATGGAATATTATTTTATGTACCATGTTTTTATTAACTCACTTTCGTTCCTGTTTGTTTATCTGTCCACAATTTTTCAAATCTGTCAAAGTGAAATTAAACCACTTCTGATGGTCCTAGAGATCTCAAAATTTAACCACAGATAGATCTTGGATGACAATGCAACGTTTTAAATACAGATCGATATATTATATTGTTATTAAATTATTGAACTTTTTAGTTTATCTATATATAAGCATATGTATTATCCGTCTGCTCTATTTAACATTACACTCACGTGCCGAGTTCACACCGACCTCGAACACATAAACCCTGTTTAACATCAAGGGGAGATCAGTCATTTCCAGTCTGTAAATGTTTGTCGGGCAATTCGTATTATATTTGAACATTATCAATACTTCAAAACTCACCATAGCATACAAATAGACTAACAAGAATAAAATAAATAGAAGTATTTTTTAAACCACGTTTTTATAAGCGGACTAAAAAGAAGAAGATATTTTTTTTTCACAGAATTGTGAAGGAAAAATCTTTTTCTGGATTTATAAAAATTTCAAACGTATATGCTCAAGTACTATGATGTAATACGACTATAACGTGGGTGGGTGCTTTTTGGGCGTTTTTCTAAAATGATTAGGGTTTACAAATGCGAAGTAAGAAAATGAATGATTGAATTAAACAAGCCTGCGAAGCGCCCGTCCACGTTTTTAGTCATATGACATCATAGTACTATATTAATTCAAGCATCATGTTTTAACCGGATAGGCTTACACACATGTCCATAGCTATAGGCATGAACCTTTAGTTAACATTATGTTTTTGTGTTAAATAAGAATGTACATTTTAAATGAATGTTGAGTCCACTTTTGGAACTTTACTCTGAAGGAACGGTTGTCGAAAAGGTGGACACAATTATAGACTAAAACAAAACAAAAACTACCCAAGTTTTCAATGTATATTTTATTCTGGTTCCTGGTGCCCTTGACAAGTCCAGCAAACTACTATGACCTACAACACGGGCGTTTAGTATCCAGACTCCATTCCAGCACCAGCAGGAATAGCCGTCACAAGTATCAAGACTCATACAAGTCAGGGAATATATAATCCTCTCGGCTATATCAAGTCTATTGTCTATTCACAGCAGTGGTCTATCCACCATCGTCCAGTTGAGCACAAAACAGTGTCAACTGATGCCAGTTTGCTACATCTTTGTGCTAGTTGAAGCCAGCTTGACACAGACCCTGTGTTAGCTGATGTCGTCTCTATATAGGTGAAGCATATCTCATCCTCTACCCAGAGGAATTAATTATCAGCATCCAGGAGTGCTAGATATGGAACCAAGTACCGGTCAAGATCACCTAGGTGACCTACTTTTTTAGTTACCCAGTGTATGCCACTGAACCAACACACCCATCAGTAGAGTGCTTACAGCGGCAACCTACTTTGACCCAGAGGACCGAAGTTGAAACACAGTTACAGCCAAACGACATCTAAAGGACTGACGTAACATTTAAGTACCCACCAAATAAACATTACGTTACAGGAGAAAAAAACCTGATGATGATAGTGCTGTCCAAAAGAGGCAATTGCTAGAATAATATAAACAAATTAGTTATTGAGATTTCATTTTCAAACCAACTGTACATAGCGTAAATAAAATTTAATTCATTTAATTTACACTATAATTGTTCTGTTATATATAGTAAATGTGTTAAGATCACTTAATTATATATATAAGGTTATAAATATTAATTCAGTTAATATTATTATAACCTAGATACGTAAGCCATATACATTTACATCTTTATAGCCACAGAACCCCCGACATCTGGCACGGAAAGGATCATCACTCTAAGATTCAGAACAGCTAATGCCCAGCAATCATTCTTAGTGTGCATGCCCCAACTCTCTGCTCAACCCCGGAAAAGAAATACCAATTCCATGGAGCTTTAGACCAGTCAATAGCCAGCCTCCACAAAGAGGAGGTAATATAACTCTTAGGAGATTTCAATGACAGAGTGGGGATCGACCACGAAGCCTGGCCCATATGCCTTGGTCTATTTGGAAGGAGAAAGATAAATGAGAATGAAAAGATGCTACTGGAACTGTGCTGCTCACGAGGCTTGTGTGAGAACAACACTTTCTTCGAGTGCAAATATATGAACCAAGTATTGTGGAGACATCCTCGATCGCACCAGTGGCACCAGCTGGACTTCATCACTTCAAGGCATGCACAACTTGCTAGTGACCTACTCGCATGCAGTTATCACAGCGCCGACTGCGACACGGATCACTCTCTTTTGCCAGCTAGTTTCGAATAATGATGAACAACTCTTACCACACCAAGAAAAAATGATGTCCACACAGCATCACCAATTGCATGAAATATCCTGTGAAAACACAGCTGTTCAAAGACAAAAAGAAGGAAGGTCTCTCAAAGACGTCCCTATTCATCCCCATTGACACCAAATGGATGCAACTCATGGACATGATCTATACATCAGCATTAAATGCCCTTAGCAAAAAATCTCACAAAACACTAATTAGTTTGATGAACATTGGGACGAGATGAAACATATCACTGAAGCCAAAAGGAAAACACTTATAGCCTACAACGAGAAGCCTACACCCGACAGTCTGCATGCTTTACAAACCCCAAGTCGAATACCCCAGAAGTGGCACGTCAATGTGCCAATACCTACTGGCTTAAACTCTCCTCCAGCATACAGTCAGATGCAGACATGGGAAATGCCAAAGCCATTTACGAACATATAAAAAAGCAACTGGCACTTTGACGTCCAAAGTTGCCCCCCTAAAGTCGTCAAGTTGAGAAATTATCCAAAACCAGGCAGGACAGCTAAAACCGTTGGTTGAGCATTATCTGATACTGTATTCACAATATATAATTTTAACACACTACAATCTTTAAAAAAAAACAACAGCAAAAAAAAATGAAATGTGTTTCATAGACGGACGTTCTAAAGGAAAAATGTATTTTCTGTCGGCAAAATATAAACGATTGTGTAGTCTTTTTTTGAATGGTGAATGTGCTATAATCGTGTGTATAGAAACAGTGCTTGGAATAGATAAGTTAAATATTTTTTTTTAAAAATACTAACCAACAATTAAATTGATGATCAGAAAAGCTGTTGTCATATAACTTGCCAAATTTGTGAACAAGATCTTAGGGAATGAACTGCTAAATTTATAAAATAATCTTTTTAAGTCTTCAATGGAAAAAAAAAGATAATTATAATTTGAAGTTATTTCTTTAAGTTATTTACTTTTTCTTGAATAGCCACCAAAGAGGTTTAATGTAATGTATCAATTTTAAATGATTCGAACTGAATTATGATGTTACAAAGTCATGAAAACAAATCTTATTTGTATTTCTTATGTTTTGAATGTTAATAGGAAAATTCTGAATCACAGAGCTGAATTTTAACTAGCATCTGAACCGTCAGCGTTACTCTTGTTTACTGATAAGCAGCAAGGGCATAACATTTAAGTTATGTAAATTAAAAAAAAACAAAAACAACATACGTTTATTAAATCAAAGTTTATTCTTAATGGATATTTAGCTGGAGATTATGTTTCATATTAATTACTTTAGAACGCACATTCGACTTTTTAAGAAATTCTATAAGAACTATTCTCTAATCTATATTTCACACCCAATATATCGTACATATATATAGAGAGAGGGAAAAAGAGAGAGAGTGACAGAGGGGGGGGGGAGATACATATATTAACTTAGCTTGATTTAAAATTGTTGTTTTCTTTAAAATTATACGTCGACTCCACAATCATGAATATATATATATATATATATATATATATATATATACATATATATATTTATATGTTAAATTAAAAATAAATCAACAAGAATCAGTGCACAGTATTTAGTTGATGCAAAGAAACAACTCATTGATTTAGGACATAAGATGAAAATATTTAATAACGCTTAGTTATATCAACTAATTAGCCACCTATATTTCTTTTATGAACTTTGTCATTTCTTTTTGACAACTCATCTTCGAAAAATAGCTTGGACAAGGATTTATTCTGGAACCGCATACTAATTAACCTTTTGCAATTTAATAGCTGCTATTATTTCTTGTAATGAATTGCATTTCTTTTCACAGCTCTTCTTTTAAAATTATCTTAGAAAAAGATAATCCTTTGGCCAGGCACTAGGTTATACTTTATTTGTTTAAGTTTGGAAACACAATTTGAACATTCTTGGGTGAAACAGGCGCACAAATCGAATACTTCCATGTTCTCTTTAATTATATTTTGATTTTATAAAGTTTTCACTAAAAACATTAATAATACATCAGCAAAAGTCATTGGCTTATTTTATCCCTAGCCCTATGCTATGACGTCATTGTTTAAGCTTTTCTTTTAATACAAGGTGTGCAATCAAGACGTGCACAAAATAATTATAAATTAAAGATTCTCGCCCTAAAATTTTGGAAAAGGGAACAATGTAAAAAGAGGATTTTAGAATTGTTAATTATAAAATACTTTGTGTACTTTTCAGGAATTTTAATATTTCGTATTTATCAAACAAGGATAAGTTACTTGGGCTTTTGAAAAAGTGGGCACCATAGGCACCCTATAAAAAGTGGGTCCGTAGGCACCATGGCACCACAGCACAACTTAGTATTATTATACTTTTCTTAGAGCGTATTCTTAAATCTTAAATTCTTTTTGTTTTACATTTTAAATACTTCTTAAAAAGCTAATTTGACGACGTTGTCGCACTTCTCATTAAAGAAAAATCTCAATTTAAAAAAATATATCTAATATATAAAGCTCAGTTGGTGTTTGTATCTTTGTATGTTTGTATGTTTGTATGTTTGTATGTTTGTATGTTTGAATGTTTGTATGTTTGTATGTTTGTATGTTTGTAGGTTTGTATGTTTGTATGTTTGTATGTTTCACTTTTCGACTTTCTGTTAGACAATCACGGAAAAACCAAATGACGGACGGGGACCAAATTTGGCAGGACGGTTCCTTTTACCCTGAAGGTGGTTTTAAGTTAGTTTTTGTAATTGTCCCTTTTGCCCGAATGCCGTAAATTAAATAATCAGAAAATGCAAAGACAAAGAATAAAAAATTTAACCTCATTTCTGTATTGAACAAATTTACGCGGACGTTCAAATGCCGTTCAAGGCGAGTTACTTTTGTTGACGTTTTTTTTCCCCTAATGCCAATACTTTATTTTCAGCCATGCCCATTTGAAAAAAATATTATAATGTCTAATTACGGTGCGCACATTTTCGTGTACGCTTCATAATTTGAGCTGTGTAGTACAAAGAATTGTCATTTTCTTTACTGTTACTTTCTATATATTAGATAAACACGTAAACATATTTAATTACATCTGCCACACGATGCATTAGATTTAATTGTTTACACGTTTAAATTTAATTGCGAATTTGTTTTAATTATTTTCTGTTCCATAACTCGACATTTAATGAAAAACCTATTTATGTAATAATTGTGTCAGTATTTTTTTCAAGGCTTCATTTTTAGCGGTGCACGTTTTAAAATCTTTTATCGCCTGATTACTGTGCGCACATTTTCGTGTACGCATCTTAAATTTAGCTGTGTCCTATTAATATAACATTTATATTTGTTTTGTCTTTTACATAAGCTATTGTCTTTCACATAACCTATACACTTATACTATTTAAACTTAGGCTACCGTACCTATTAACATAAGTAAATTAAACTAAATAAAGTGATCCTGAAAACGCTTAATTTTTTTGTATTGCGAATTGAATATGTTATGTTCATTCCTTTGATGATGGATTGACATAGGCCATTTTTAAAATTGATTATTGTAATGGTTTCACATGCGTTTTTAACATAAAATTGATTTGTTTTTTTGTTTTTTTTTAAATTAGGAATATAGCCTAATTTTTTCATTTATCTTTATTATCTTTATCTCATAGACGCTGTTGCAAATATTGTATTAATTACAATTGTGTTACATTGCAGTGTCGTAAATATATAAGAGCTTTTTTAGTGACGACAGTGGCAGAGATCTTTTGGAAAAATGTCAACAAAGCAGTGGCCTTTTTTTAATAGATACAAACAAACTAATATAAAAATATCAACTGAGCTTTATATAATACATATGCGTTTAAATTATTTTATTTCAATTATTTTCACGATGCATTGTATTAATGTTTTACATGCAATGAATAAAATTGGGATTTTTCAAAATTTAATTCATAACTCGACATTTAATTAAAAACCATAGATGTAGCGAGTTTATTTTATGTTGAAAGTGATGGCCTATGTCAAATAAACTTACACTTTAAAAAAGTTTACATAAGCTATATTTATACACACTATACATTATAAACTGTAACAATCGAACATAGTAACAGAAGTTGACTTAATTTAATAAAGTGATTATGAAAACGCTAAATTAATATGAATTGCGAATTGAACCTGTAATGTTTATTCATTTGTAGTCGGAATAACATAGGCCATTTCTAAAGTCGCTTTTTAATCAATTTTCGGAAGTACAGTTTACAGGCCGATGCATTTTTTTATAAATGAGGATAAATATATTTTTTTTCAGAAACAAAATCTGGTGTGTGTTTATATTGAAAATAATTTACAAAATATGA
The DNA here is from genome assembly GCA_944989445.1 of Ampullaceana balthica. NCBI lineage: Eukaryota > Metazoa > Mollusca > Gastropoda > Lymnaeidae > Ampullaceana > Ampullaceana balthica. The sequence continues at coordinate 117,056 of CALYLW010000957.1, read as the reverse complement.
TGCCTTATCTGAAATAGGGAAAAAATGATTCATTTTTGAAAGTATACACATTGCATAAAAACCGTAAATATAAATCGTAAAATTTAGAGACATATAGATCTAATGTTAAAAATATTATTTCCTGTTTAAAACAACTATGAATACATCAAAAGAAAGAGTTATTTTGGTCCAGTACATTTACGTTATAACAAGACTTTATTTTATGTGGCCAGCTTTCTGTAATCTTTTATTGTCTAAATATGGTGTGCACATTTCCCTTATATCATTTTAATACGACGGTTTTTTTAAAAAAAGATTTTTAGAAAGTACATTTATAATTTTGTTTATTGGCGCTATGAGTTATGTAGCCTTTGTCTTTTTAAAGGATATTGCCATAAGTTCTTTATCTCATAGACGCGGTTACAAATATTGTATTACTTACAATTGTGTTACAATGCAGTGTCGTAATTTATATACGAAATTTTTGAGTGGCGAGAGTGGAAGAGCTCTTTCGGAAAACCTATCAGTTATGTTTATTTAGTACAAGTGGGAATGAAATAGTAGATTTAGTTATTATGGTCGTCAAGATTCATTATTTAATAAATCATATCTTTTAAATAGTAAGGTAATGGTAAAAAAGGCACTGCATTAAGTAAAAACTACTCACTCGGTAAAATGGTAAAAATTAAATAATTGTGTCTGTTTGTTGTTTTTTTTCTCTTTTTTTTTCTTATATATATTTAATTATATATTTTTTTTTCCTTAACATGGAATATCTCTGTTTCCCATAAGATTTTAACTAATAGATGAATCTTAAATATAACTTGGCAAATAAAAATTGTAATAACCAGCAACTAATACTGGGGAAAAGGGTCAGCACACTCCCGCTACAAGTGCGGGTATATTTCTAGTATATACATATACAATGCAATTGTTGTCTTTCTGTTCTCTTATAACTCAAGATCCAGACAACCAAAAAGCGAAAAATTTGATACACGTACACAAAATTACACCGAAAAGGTTGTTAAACAGGTTTCGTTCCATATATATATAAAATAAACTGTGGGTCGGGGGCCCAAAATGTAGTTTATCCCTACATGAGCTATATACAATTATTGAAAATTAAGACGTAAAACAATAAACATTTTGGTTTCCAGATTAACAAGAAGGCGTTATCGTCAACAAATAATGTGATGTGACGTCATAGTTTTAGTTCATATTAATGTGTAAATAGGAAACAAAGTAAAAAGAGCAGTGGTTATTTTAATGTAATTTTTAAATGTTAATATCCCGCTGTGTGTGTGTGTTTAAGTATGTGTGTTCACGTGTGTGAATCAGTGAGTGTGTGTGTGTTTTTGTTGTGAACTAAATGTTATGAAACGGTTTATTTTTATGTTTGTTAATGTTTCGCCTCTAACAAGATTACGTATATATATTTTTTAAATATTTGTTTGCAAAGTACATCTTATTTGCTTTACATTGTTTCTTTTATGTATGTTCTTTATGTATTTTTTCCATTCGTTCGATCACGCTTTCTCCTTTAATTAGGAAGGGTAGGAGTCAATAATATCGTCCATCCCTAGATGTCATACACACTATAGCTTAGCAATTGTTTTTATACTTTTTGCATAACTTATTTTAAACCAGCAGGGTAAATTTTAAGCTCAAACCTTGCGATTCGAAATGTTTCTTTAAAACATATAAACCCCATTCAAACCTGACATAAACATTAATCTATATATATTATATGGGAAAGTTTCTTAAACAGGTTTTGTTCTATATATACGATACTGGGGGACGGGTGCCAAAAATGTAGTTTTTTCTTTATATGAGTTATTTCATTCTCCTATTTTCCATGTAGGTAGAAGTATGAAATTTTGAGAAGTTGTTATGTACCCTCCCAAATTGGTAACTGGCGCAACATAAAAAAAAAGTATCACTCACTGAGTGGTGAGAGGCCTGAATGTAGTTTCTTTTTTTTTCATATATAAAACTGACTCATCAATAATTTTCCAACTTACCATGTAAATAGAAGAATGAAACTTTGAGAAGAAGATTTGAGTACCCTCGCGCGATGGTAACATGCGGAAAAAAATTATAACTCACTAGGGGGCCTTGGGCCCAAATGTAGGTTTTTTCCTAATATGAGCTATATAAAACAGACTCATCATTAAATATCCAATTTCCCGTGTACGTAAGAGCATGAAGTTTGGAAAGTTGTTGAGTACTGTCCCGCAATGATAACATACGAAAAAAATTAAATTATCAGCTCTATAGGATGCAAATAAACAGTTTTGTACGCTTCTACGGAAAACCTTTTTTTAAACTTTGGTTAAGCCGGGTACTTGCCCCTAGTATATATATATATATAAATATATATATACATATGCATGGCTATATATATATATACATATAGAATATATGTATATATACATATATATACATATATATATATATATATATATATATATATGTAAATAATATATAATGATTTGCAACTGGCTGATAGACATATTTTTTTTAAAAATACTGAATTCACATGAATTGCTAACTAATTCGAATGAGTAAATCCATTAAAATGTCCACCTCTTTGTGTTCACGAATACGATACAAAATAGTTTTTTTCATAAAATGTATATTTTTGTTTCCCTTACTGATTTAAGCAAATACATTATCTATACTAATAAAAGGGAAAGCCCTCACTGACTGACTGACTGACTGACTGACTGACTAATTCATCACTAATTCTCCAACTTCCCGTGTAGGTAGAAGCATGAAACTTTGGGAAGTTGTCGAGTAGCCTCTCGCGACGAAAATTGGAGTAAAAGAATTTTAAAAATAACACTCATGGGGGCCGGGGGCCCAAAAACGATTTTTTTTTAATTCATCACTAATTCTCCAACTTCCCGTGTAGGTAGAAGCATGAAACTTTGGGAAGTTGTCGAGTAGCCCCTCGCAACGAAAATTGGAGTAAAAGAATTTTAAAAATAACACTCATGGGGGCCGGGGCCCAAAAACTTTTTTTTTCCTTATATGGCCTATATAAAATTTGAAAATCACCAATTCTCCTATTTCCCGAGTAGGCAGAAGCATGAAACTTTAGGAGGTTGTTGAGTGCAACCCCGCGATGGTAACGGGAGAAAAAATATTTAAATTATCACTTCCTGGGGGCCGGGGGCCCAAATTAAGTTTGTTCCTTATATGAGCTTTATAAAAACTAAAAATCACTAATTCTTATATTTCCCGTGTAGGTGGAAGCATGAAACACTAGGTAGTTGATAAGCACACTTCCGCGATGGTAACAAGCGAAAAAAATATTTAAAATAACACTTAATGGGGTCCGGGGGCCCAAATGTAGTTTTTTTCTTATATACAAAACTGACTCATCACTAATTCTCCAACTTTCCGTGTAGGTATTAGCATGAAATTTTGGGAGCTTGCTGAGTACACTCTCTCAACGATAATTGGCGAATAAGAATTTTAAAATTCACACTGTTGGGGGCCCGGGGCCCAAAAACGAGTTTTTTTCCTTATATGGACTATATAGAATATGAAATCACTAATTTTCTCATTTCTCGAGTAGGCAAAAGCATGAAACTTTGGGAAGTTGTTGAGTAAAAACCAGCGATAGCGACGGGAGGAAAAAAAATTAAATTATCACTTCCTGCGGGGCCGGGGGCCCAAATGAAGTTTTTTCCTAATATGAGCTTTATAAAAACTAAAAATCACTAATTCTCCTATTTCCCGTGTAGGTAGAAGCAAGAAACACTAGGTAGTTGATAAGCACACTTCCGCGATGGTAACAAGCGAAAAAACTATTTAAAATAACACTTAAAGTGGTCCGGGGGCCCAAATGTAGTTTTTTTCTTATATAAAAAACTGCCTCATCACTAATCTCGGATTTACCGCGTAGGTAGAAGCATGAAACTTTGGGAAGTAGTTGAGTAGCCCCTCGCAACGACAATTGGCGTAAAAGATATTTTAAATTGACACTCATGGGGGCCGGGGGCCCAAAAAAGTTTTTTTTCCTTATATGGCCTATATAAAATTTGAATATCACCAATTCTCCTATTTCCCGAGTAGGCAGGAGCAAGAAGCTTTGGGAAGTTGTTGAGTACAATCCCGCGATGGTAACGGGAGAAAAAATATTTAAATTATCACTTCCTGGGGGCCGGGGGCCCAAATTAAGTTTTTTCCTTATATGAGCTTTATAAAAACTAAAAATCACTAATTCTTATATTTCCCGTGTAGGTGGAAGCATGAAACACTAGGTAGTTGATAAGCACACTTCCGCGATGGTAACAAGCGAAAAAAATATTTAAAATAACACTTAATGGGGTCCGGGGGCCCAAATGTAGTTTTTTTCTTATATAAAAAACTGACTCATCACTAATTCTCCAACTTTCCGTGTAGGTATTAGCATGAAATTTTGGGAGCTTGCTGAGTACACTCTCTCAACGATAATTGGCGAATAAGAATTTTAAAATTCACACTGTTGGGGGCCCGGGGCCCAAAAACGAGTTTTTTCCTTATATGGACTATATAGAATATGAAATCACTAATTTTCTCATTTCTCGAGTAGGCAAAAGCATGAAACTTTGGGAAGTTGTTGAGTAAAAACCAGCGATAGCGACGGGAGGGAAAAAAATTAAATTATCACTTCCTGCGGGCCGGGGGCCCAAATGAAGTTTTTTCCTAATATGAGCTTTATAAAAACTAAAAATCACTAATTCTCCTATTTCCCGTGTAGGTAGAAGCAAGAAACACTAGGTAGTTGATAAGCACACTTCCGCGATGGTAACAAGCGAAAAAAATATTTAAAATAACTTAATGTGGTCCGGGGGCCCAAATGTAGTTTTTTTCTTATATAAAAAACTGCCTCATCACTAATCTCGGATTTAACGCGTAGGTAGAAGCATGAAACTTTGGGAAGTAGTTGAGTAGCCCCTCGCGACGACAATTGGCGTAAAAGAATTTTTAAATTGACACTCATGGGGGCCGGGGGCCCAAAAAAGTTTTTTTTCCTTATATGGCCTATATAAAATTTGAAAATCACCAATTCTCCTATTTCCCGAGTAGGCAGGAGCAAGAAGCTTTGGGAAGTTGTTGAGTACAATCCCGCGATGGTAACGGGAGAAAAAATATTTAAATTATCACTTCCTGGGGGCCGGGGGCCCAAATTAAGTTTTTTCCTTATATGAGCTATATAAAAACTAAAAATCACTAATTCTTATATTTCCCGTGTAGGTAGAAGCATGAAACACTAGGTAGTTGATAAGCACACTTCCGCGATGGTAACAAGCTAAAAAAATATTTAAAATAACACTTAATGGGGTCCGGGGGCCCAAATGTAGTTTTTTTCTTATATAAAAAAACTGACTCATCACTAATTCTCCAACTTCCCGTGTAGGTATTAGCATGAAATTTTGGGAACTTGCTGAGTACACTCTCTCAACGATAATTGGCGAATAAGAATTTTAAAATTCACACTGTTGGGGGCCCGGGGCCCAAAAACGTTTTTTTCCTTATATGGCCTATATAAAATTTGAAAATCACCAATTCTCCCATTTCCCGAGTAGGCAGAAGCATGAAACTTTGGGAAGTTGTTGAGTAAAAACCAGCGATAGCGACGGGAGCAAAAACATTTAAATTATTACTTCCTGGGGGTCGGGGACCCAAATGAAGTTTTTTCCTAATTTGAGCTATATAAAAACTAAAAATCACTAATTCTCCTATTTCCCGTGTAGATAGAAGCATGAAACTTGGGGTGGTTGATAAGTTCACTTCCGCGAAGGTAACAAGAAAAAAATATATTTAAATTATCACTGAATGGGGGCCGGGGGCCAAAATGTAGTTTTTTTCTTATATAAAAAAATGACTCATCACTAATTCTCCAACTTCCCGTGTAGGTAGAAGCATGAAACTTTGGGAAGTTGTTGTGTAGCCTCTCGAGACGAAAACTGGCGTAAAAGAATTTTACAATTTTACACTCATGGGGGCTGGGGGCCCAAAAACGTTTTTTTCCTAATATGGCCTATATAAAATTTGAAAATCATAAATTCTCCTATTTCCCGAGTAGGCAGAAGCATGAAACTTTTAGAAGTTGTTGAGGACAAACCCGCAATGGTAACAGGCGAAAAAAAAATTAATTATCACTTCCTGGGGGCCGGGGGCCCAAATGAAGTTCTTTACTAATATGAGCTATATAAAAAATAAAAATCACTAATTCTCCTATTTCCCGTGTAGGTAGAAGCATGAAACTTGGGGTAGTTGTTAAGTACACTTCCATGATGGTAACAGGTAAAAACAATATTTAAATTATTACTTAATGGGGTCCGGGGGCCCAAATGTAGTTTCTTCTTTTATTAAAAAAGACTCATCACTAATCTCGGATTTAACGCGTAGGTAGAAGCATGAAACTTTGGGAAGTTGTTGAGTACACTTCCGCGATGGTAACAGGCGAAAATATATTCAAAATTTCTCTTACTGGGGCCCAGGGGCCAAAATGTAGTTTTTTCCTTATATGAGTTACATAAAAACTGAAAATCACTAATTCTCCTAATTCCTGTGTAGGAAGTAGCATGAAACTTTGAGTAGTTTTTAAGTAACATTCTGCGATGTTAACAGTTGGAACAATTATATAAATTATCACATAACGGGGCCGGGGGCCGAAATGTAATTTTTTTTCTTTTATGAGCTATATAAAAACTGAAAATCACTAATTCTCCTATTTCCCGTGTAGGTGGAAGCATGAAACTTGGGGCGGTTGTTGAGTACCCCCCCCCCGCAATGGTAGCAGACGGAGAAAAATTAAATTATTAGCTCGATAGGATCACGGGAAGTGTTTCTTTTTTTTTACTTTTCGTTTTTGTTTTTCTGCGGGACTACAACAGACAGACAGACAAGACGTGAAGTTAATATATGTATTATATCCATCATGATCCATTTTGAAATCAATTTGTGTTTTGAATTTGTGTTACGCCGGTTCTCAATGCTTACTGAAATCCTAATTTACCGCAGCAAAGCGCGGGTATTTTGCTAGTCTTATTTATAATTGGCAAAAAAAGTATCTAATTTCCTGGAAGAAAATAGGAAAAAAAGATGTCTGGAATAGAGAAAAAGTGGACTTAGTGATATGTCTGACAACATTTAAAATATTATTGATAAAATTGGACTGAACAAATAATTGTATCCCTTCTTAAAACATCAACATAATATATATTTAAATCCATCTGTAAATATGGCTATAGTGATGAGAATGGCGACGGGAAAAATAGTTATTTCTATCATCGTATTAAAATACATTTTTTTCATTCCAAATGTAGTTCCTTGCTTCGTTAGATCTATAGCAATGAGAAAATTGTGTAAGCATAATTTGAAATCAAATGTATCCCCCTTCCAAATCGTTTGTTTAGTCTCAAAGTGTTCTTTATAGTTCGTAAAATTGTCTAAGAATTAGATAATTACATTTTTCATTTGTATATTTTTGACCAACTAAAACAGTAAGCATAGTACAATTTATTTATATTATAACAAGAAGTCCAAAATTAAATCGTCACATACACATGCATACTTAACAAATTATTATTGAACTATTTGTACCAATGCAATACATCTTTTGAGGACAGTACGCCTGCGCTGTAAAGGAGTGGGTACATTTCCAGTATATATATATATATATATATATATACATATATATGCGTGTGTGTGTGTTTAGCGTTTGCTGTAATAGGTGTATCATAGTTAAACTATTACGTAATGCTACACGTACAATTTTGAAGGAATTGGTCTTAAAAAAGTCAATTAAATATACTTTTCACATCTAAATCCATTTTGTTTTCAATATAAGAAATTTCAAATTTTTCAATGCGAGTACACAATTTAAAAATCCATTTTTATTTCATTCGATATGACAATATCTTACACGGTACATTAAAACTTTTGATGTATTATGTTTTAGATTGACTAACTTTTGTACTGCCTACTGAAAAGGCTTAAATATAAAAATAATAATAACAAAAATTTGATTCACTGAATAGATTCAAGTGGTCATTCTTTAAGCATATTGGATGCTAGATAATAATTTTCTGCATGATTACAATATTTCTCAGTTGAGTTTCATCTCATTGAAGATTTGTCGTGCTAGATATACTTTTTTGTGTGCTCTCAATCATTGTTCTGCGATGACTCACTTTTTATGCATGACGTAGTGTTAAATATAGAAATACTCGTGTATCGCCCGTCAAAAATGAAGAAATATTTCAAAATAAATACACATCAGATTAAAAATAATGTAATACAGAAATTTCATTTATTTTATTTATTTTAATTAATTTAATTTCATTCATTTATTTCTATATTGAACAATTTTATGCGGACGTTCGAAAGGGGTAATGTGGTGCGCTGCTTTCTAAAATTAGTAGCAGACGGGACGTGACATACATTGCAAATTATGCATAATGATAGACATATATTGATAATTTTTCTGTAACTTTTTTTCTAGAAAATGTATTATGTCCTTTTAAATGTATTGGAATAAATTCTTGCTTTTGGAAATCTTTTTTCCACATATTTTTAAACTTTTAAAGTTAGATATGAAGTTATTATATTAAAGATTATTCTTTAATTGCTTTCAAAAATGATGCTAAAGTGATGAGACAGAAAAATTTTCTTTCCAAAGATTTATTATACAAGTAAAAAAAGCATATTAAAAATTAAATATAAATGAATACATTTTATAACAATTTTATTAATGAAACCGATTTATCTTTTTTTAAAAAAAAATTATCATTCTTGAGTGTAATTTAAACGAAAGATCTAAAATCTAAAAATGGAATATGATTAATTTGTTTAAACCTTTATAGGTTGATATTTTTAATTGACTAAACTAACTCATGTAACTCATCTTAAGCCAAACATGTAGCAAAATATTTTTTTTAAAAACTGTTTTCGAAGCATTTAATGATATTTAAATAAAGCAAACGCAAATTTAAAGAAAAGACTATGTAAACGTTTCTTGTCAGTATAATAAACAAGTTTTGATACTTTACTCAATATGCTTGTTTTATTTATTTTTTACCTTAATTGAATTATCAGATCATAAAATTAAACATCTGATTCTAAATGTATATCACTAAAAACAGGAAATAACAGAAACATTGACGTGCTTTAAAAATATATATTATTTATGTGTGCCAGTATAGAGGATAATACATATTTTAAAAAAAAATGTAAAATTATATATAATATAAAACATGTATACATTTAAACTATGCCTTACTTATGGAAAAAATATTGACAGAATTAGAAGGATGAACTACATGCTCAAATTACAACAACATATTACAATTTAAAGAAAATAAAACAATAATGACATTTTCAATTATTATTTTAAAACATAAAAGAAAATTAACATAATTGTAAAAAAAAACATGAATTATTAATGCTAAACAATTATATGTATATATATATATATATATTATTTATATACATAAGGGGAAAACGGCTATGTGATATTTTTCAAAAAAAAACATTGTGTAGTTATTTCTTGTATATGATAGAGGATCGAAAATAGAATGCTATGAAAGAGTTTTTCTGAAAAAAATATGTATCTCATCCAATTAAAATTCCAAATTTGTATAGTTAATTTATGAGAAATGTGTATAGTTTTAACATTTACACTTGAATATCTAAAAACTATACAATTTTAGCATAGCCGTTTCATCCCTTGAACACTTCATATATGTATATACAGTCCGACCTCTCCAAGTCGAAATTAAAGGAACACATAAAAAGTCGACTTACAGAGTTTCCCTGTTAGGGAAAACGGTATCATAGGCGCATTTTAATCAAGGACAATGTTGATATTAAGAGATATGGGAGGGGGGACCGGCTAGAAGGCTTGACAGGAAATAGGGGCGTTGTCTGATGTTTCATATGAAAGGAAGCTGCCTAAACTTTGACGTACCGACACAAGCCATTAGAGTAGACGCCTTCCCTCCCATCCCCCACTTTACTCCCCCCCCCTCCACACTGGGATGGGGAAAGTACGATTTTTCTTTTAAAATGTGTCACCTTTGAGTAATAACCCAAATGTGAAACGCCTTGGAAAATTCGACTACGGGAGGTTGGAAGCTAAAAATCTTCGAGTTAAGGAGATCTAAAATACATTAGTCTTCTGGAATTTGGCCGGGACATAACAGACAATTTAATATAGGGACGTTTTCGACTCAGGGACTTTCGACTTAGCGCGGTCCGTCTATATATATATATATATATATATATATATATATATTTAAAAAGTTATTTTTGTTCTTATATTCTCAAAATGAACATGATGTCAACGGCGCATCGGGAAAATCAATTTATGAGCTTTTAAATCGTGTATTTTTATCCCTTTTGCTATTCAATTATTATTTGCACATGCTACCCAAAGGTGGAAAAAATAAGTTTGTACCTGGGATTAAATATATTGTGAATTAACATCTCATTTGTAGCGTATTTTCGATTGCGTATATCAGAAAAAATAAAACTCAAAATATTTCCATTCTCAATACTCCAGCCTCAAATTCACAATGTGTCTCTCTTGTTTACCTTTGTGCAATTTAATAATAATAATAATAAATTGGTAATTTTTATAGCGTTGTTTCCAAGCAAGGAGCCGGGATCACAGCGCTTTACATGGACATAATAACATACATATAATTATGTAAATATACATTCTTTACATGTTAACCACGTAAATAACAGTGCAATACACATAAGCAACGTTTATCATTAAAAAGAAATGGTGTTTCATTAATTTTAAACATACATTTTGAAGAGATGAGTCTTAAGTGCAGTCTTTAAGGACTTGGTAGATGAAATACTCCGGATGTGTAATGGTAGAGAATTCCATTTATTGGCAGCACAAAAAGAGAATGACCTTTCGCCAAATGAGAGAACGGCCATTTTGTAATCAATTTGGGCTTGTATAGGTAGTCAATGAAGTGAGTAAAGTAGCGGAGCAACATGGGCATGTTTTCTTTTGCATTTAGAACTAATCTGGCAGCTGAATTTTGAACTTTCTGTAGTTTTTCAATGCAATGTTTAGGCGCACCTGACAGAATAGAATTGCAGTAATCCATACGTGCTAGTACACGAGCACAAACTAGAGTGTAATGACGGATTGAGCTGACCTGACGCATGGCAATGTAGGCAGAGCGACAGATGTGATTAATGAAACTTTTGGTAGACGTACTGTCAGAAATAATTTAGCTAATATTATAGTCGATGTTTTAAACAGTATATCAGAACTAGCCAGCTGGATCGAATTCGGATGAGACACAGTACTGCGTGATTTATTTAAAAAATGTTGTTTGTCGATTTTTTACTGCTATAGGTAGTTCATTATTTCACCAAAAACGTCTTAACGATTTACTAGTCACAATTGAATTTTGCCGTGCATAAAGTTAAAGAAATGTAATACTTAAGTACAAAGTAAAAAATAGTATTTTATGAAAGTTTGTGATATTGCGTACAATCAAACATAGTTTAAAATTATCATTTGATCCAGCGACAATTTGGTTGATTGCTTGAAAATGAAAATCATATCTTCATTGACTTTCTGATCATAAACGCTCTAGAGTAAGAAATTTGGCCCTTCAATGTATGCCTTTTAGTGAAATTGTTTAAGCTGGCAAAATCTCGTCAGTTTATTAGTCACGATGACAATTTCGATAGTATCAGTACTTTTCTAAGAAGAACAAAGACAATGAAAATTACTTCTCAAGTAATGCTATTTGAGAATATAAAGAACAATTGCATTCTATAAAAATTTCAAACTCTATGTTTATAGTCATTTGTACTGATACTATTGCTAACAAATTTAACAAATGAGAAGTGATCAGTAATAATCTCGTTAAATTATTTGACGATTTTCTTTTTAAATAGGATAACAAGTAGAAAAAAAATATATCAACAAAATAAACTACTTGTATATGCTTCATAATCACAATAGACATATAGGTCACTTATGTTCTTTTAAATGCCTGGTTATTTATATCTGAAAGCGTGGTTACAGCAGATAATTGACAAAATGGCTAGTGTAGCGTCAGCTTCTAATCTTGTCACCATAGATTTGGCAGTAGAAGGATTACCTAGTGTGAATTAAATGAAACAAAATAATACAAATAGTAAGTGTGATTCAGAATGAATGAACATGTTATAGTTATATAAAAAAGACTACTAGAATTATATTTTTTTTTGTTTTCGAATTATGTTTTTGATTATTTAAATTTTTTAAGGGGGTTTGAATGCAATATGTTCCTATTTAAATCTAAAAACAATAAATATATACATAAATACCTAATTTCAGGGTGAATTTGTAGTTTATATCACTTCCCCTTCCATTTCCAAAGACTAAAGTGTGGTTTGTAGTATAGTTTACTTGCACATTTGAAATTTTTAAAACAATCAGTCCTTTTGGGTAACTTCCCGGATAGTGCTTTACATTATATCCTGAGCAAATGATTTCATCGCGATTGTTAATTCGTCGTAACAGCGTAAAGTTTCTTGGTCCGGGATATCCATATACATCTATTGTTATTTCGACATTTTCTCCGATGTTTGTAAAAAAGTAATTTTCATCAGGGAAAACTGTTAGTAGTTGGCCTAAGAGCAATTTTAAAAAAAAATTAAAATATAGCAAATTGAAGAAAAAAAGTTTGACAGTGTCTAACTCAAACACGTGACTAGTATGCTTAAATAAAGCTTATATTTGCATTGTTAATTTACAAACCATAAATATACTCAAGAACAAAGGAATAACTGGATAAAAACTGAGCTCTAGAAAGCTACACAATTACGATAATTACTACACGCATAATCGACAATCCATACACAACATGTATAAAATTTACTTTCCCATTATTTATTAAAATCCTTTATATTAACTCGTGGTGTCTGCTTGCTTTCTTGCGCCCTTGTCAGCAAAACTTTGGATCGATTTTTAACCCACTTTCTCGTAAGCTAGCGAGCTGAAATTTTGCAGGCAGTTTTGTGCCAAAGATAAAAACGATGTAATGTATCAAAATTTCAGATCGATGGCATGTACCGTTATTAAATTATTGCATTTTTAGATTATTATATTTATCGCTATGTATCATGTTAAATTTTCGACATAGAGTGTCGCGGTGCGTATTATATTGAACGACCTTTCCTGTCACGCAAAAAGGTGCGTAGTTTATTTACAACACTTTTTATAAACATATTCCTGATCGGTGCGCATTATATTAAACATGTTTTACGACACAACTACAATTTTGTATTTTTGGATGGTCTTGCGCTGCGTATTATAATGAACATTCTTTTAGTTATATCTCGTACATAAAGGATTTATAGTCAAAAACATGGTTTTTTACGTGTTTTTTATTTTTACACATTTGTGTTAAAAATTATTACGTAAAATAATTTAGTTTGATTGATTGAAAATTTAAATGGTTTACATTTGATTAATCAGGAAGGCGAGATCGCGTATTCCTTTATTTAATTTGCTTTTAAAAACTCTTTCCCTGATTGTTATATTAGTTAACTTAATTGCCGTCATTAATGAATTAACTCTAATCTGAATAATAAAAAAAAGATTCATGTTATAAGAACTCAAACAATTATTCAATTTTAAAATAATTAAATGAAAAAAAAAGAAAAATTAAAAAATTAAAATATATCTATTTTTTTTTAAGAACAACATTTGACCATAAAGTAAAAACAATATTTCTGTAATATCAACAATTCGCTTCATACACAGACTTAAACAATATTTGTTGAGAATAAGCATTGTCAAGAATTTTAAAAAAAATGTGTGTTAATGACAAACTTCCTTCATTTCATACCCTAAGCGATGCATTAATTATAAATTCCATAAAAAACTTGTCAATCCAAAGTAGTAAAATAAGTACAATGATTACAATAGTCACAATTACTGTCATGATTTCTAGGTCACAGTCCAGGCGCACTAAGGGCACGCATGCCACAGTCAACACGAAGAGTCTCATCAGCCGACACGCGAATAAAATATTACTTCAAATTGCATTTGATTGTTGGCACTTTGATATACATATGTGGGTATTGTTAAATTAGGGCACGTGACTACAAAAAAGGGTTGGAACCACTGGTTTAGGAAAACTATAGTGATGCCTTTGAATATGGTAAGTTGTAGGTAAGTTGTAGGTAACTCGCTACATGAGTTGGCATTACATCACTACATGCAATGATGGAATGCAAAGTATTAGTATACGTCTAAACCTGACTATTAAAAGAGTAATCTGCCTGTTAAACGAGTGGAACTAGAAAATATACGCATTTTGTTAGAGTATTACACTGATATCAAAGCTTGACAGAAAATCACAAATAATGAAACCAAAATTTAAGCGTGTTATCATGATTTAGGACATGTGTTTCGAATCTGCTAGGGTCATGCAAATTCAAATTAATGTTATCTATTAGACAAGCTACTCTTTCAGCTGCCGGTTTCTTCAAATATTAAGCGATGTGACGTTTTCTGAATGTGTTTTGCATTTAGCCATAGCATAGACTTTAATATTTCAACATTTAAGTTTTAGCCAATTATAAATTTTTCAACATCTTATGCATATTTTTTAATAGGCATACACACAAAACAAGTGACGCCTTCGCAAATCTAATGGATTAAAAACGCAATTTTCTTGAGAAGCTATAATACTTTGGAAACATTTTGGCGCGACTCAACTTAAGCAAAGTTAATTTTTATAAAATGTTTACAAACACTTCTTAAATATGTGTAGCTAGATATTCTACATATTTTTTGCGGAGTGCAAAATGAAATAAATTATTTCACAATGTAATTTCAATAATTTTAATTATCTAAGAAACTTTGATTATAAACTTAATGTTAACAATTGAAATAAAATACATATCAACTAAATATAACGTACAGTTCACAATGATTTCAAGAGGACATTGCTCTGGATTTCCAGATGGGATAATGCACACATATCTTCCGGCGTCTTCGCATGATCTCATTAGTACATTATAAAATGGTGTTCCGGAACTTTGGAGTTTTTTTGTAAAAGCTAATTCAAATACTACTGGTTTCAGATATGGTACTCGACATTCAAATGTGACATATGGGCCATACTCTACTACAAGCAAATGCTGTTGACCATTTGCTGTGAAATATTCAATACCAGGATTATCTGAAATGATTTTAAACAAAAAATAGTATTATTATTTTAGACAGTACCTGTTACTTCATTTTTTTTATTTGTAATTTTGTTTTTGTAAATAAAAATAAATGGTTTAACGTTGCCACAAAAAAAATCTAAATAAATACAATTGAATTATTCACATAGAAGACGTTTAAGAATGAAAAGAAAATATTAAAACGGACATAGAAAAATGTAGGTGTTCCAGCCAACAAATACTACCTCAATGAAAATTTCAGAATTACTTATTAATATTTAATTATTTATTACTAAAATGTTAAAAAAATATTTTAATTATTAAATTAATTCAATTAATTTAAATTTAAATATTTACATATATATATTTATATATAAATATTATTTAAATCTTGACATTACTGTCAAACCTATTTAAACATAACATTATATTAGTTGTAGTTTATCTTTCTATCCAGAAAAAAATGTCATATTTCAAATGTATCCAAAAAAAATAATAAGATGAAATACCAAAAAAAATTTTTAAAATGAATATAAAAGAGATTAAAAATGTAAAGAGAATTGAAATAGAACATAAGAAATAATCATGAAATCAGAATGTCAGTTAAAAAACTTAATAATCCAACAAAACGTTTGACTTGATAAAATGACGCGTTTACAAAATGTACTTGAACATTTCTTTGTATACTTTTTGTCATAAATAACTGAAATAAGTAAAAAAAAAGCTTACTTAAAGGAATTTTAAAGAAACCAAATTACAAGGTATAAACTGTGAAATGTGAAATTTTTCTCATCTATTATGTCAGCCAAATGAGCTCTTTCAAGATCATCGCTAGCAAGAAATATGTTTCCCATTCATCCCTTATTTTTCTTGTATAAATATATTATAAAAAAAAGAGGTCAGCAGTTATTTCACATTTGTAAGATATGCATTTTTTATTTATTAAAAACATACGTACACGTGATTTCGAGTTTTAGTGATGGAGATCAGTTTTATACTGCTGTTGATTGAAGCTGAACAAATACATTTGCTGAAGGGCATAGCACTTTAAAGCCATTTTTATTACTAATTGAGTATACTGAATGTTTACCTTCAAGATTTCATAACTGACTTTTTAAAATAAAATCTTTAATTACGCTATTACGCTATTAACTTCTTAAAATATTTCCTGTGTGTAATTTGTTTCTTCATTTTTAAAAAAAAATGTGTTTACGATCAATCATAATTATATAATACTGAAATCACTGAAATGAATTTAGATGTAATTCATAGCTTCATTGTAAGGATAGTATATGTAAAGCGTATACACACAAAATGTAAATCATGAGATCTTTTTTATAGTATCAGCTACTGATAATTAGAGACATTATTGGAACACCGTCACACTATAACCACTATAAATATAGCGGTGAAAACTGTTAAATCCACACAGTACAGTGCACAATAACATGTTTAAAAAAACAACTAAACATACTTTAAAGTATTTTTTTCTGAAATCTTCTGAAATTTGAGACAATCGAGTTATCCAATGTAAAAAAAAAGTGTGGCGGTAAAATTTTAAGTAAACATTACAATTTTTTTTTAGGTCACCCATTCCATAATTTTTTCTACGCTGCTCCGAATATACATCGTAAGTTTTATTTTGACACAATGATGTAGACATCTCAATCATCAATTACATTTTATCTCTGAAATCGAATGATTTCATATGTCATCTTTTCTCTTAATTTGACAAAACCGTAATTCAACATATTATAAAACATATTTGTGAAATGAAGAGTGGAACCAATGACATCTCCGTTCATTTCTTGCAAATAAACTTTATTTCAAAAGTGTCAATTTGTGGCCAAACGTCGAAAATAGACCATTTTATTTTTACGAATTGAGGGGATGTTAACAAACATAATGTGGTCATTATAATCTGTAGAAATCGGTTAAATTCGTATAAGATTCAGACATACATGGGAGTAGAGGACCACAAGGTCCAAATTCACAACCTAGTGCGTGAATTATGTTCGAAAGCAAAAGCCAAAATTTCCCTTCGTAATAAACGAAGGATAAGGAGTTTAGACTCAGAAGCAATACTACTAAGGACTCCCTATCTTGGTAGTGTAAGTGTTAACATCGACTACAGCCTCTTGTTGAAACCTAAGCAAGACTAACGGGACTGTAAGGACTAGACAGAATACAAAACAAAGTTGTTGGTTTTGTATTTTTGCATGCGATGCGTTAAGAACCACACCAACTTTGACCGTAAAAATATGCCAAACATATTGCCCCTGGCAATAAGGTGAAACTTGGATATCATAGCCACGGTTGAGCGATATCGTGTGGTGGAGAATGAGGAACCCTGCTTTCAGTTAAAAGACCGTTGTGTAAGAGGAATATACTGAAAAGAACATATTCCATGGATACGTTTTACGGACGCGAAGATGCAATCCCCATACCCGAGTACAGAGAAAGAATACGACTGATTGCTTAAAGTTGCCCATATAAAAGAGTTGAACTGCCTGAACTACGTATGATGAGGTCTTATAAAAAGTAATCCCAGTCGAGCAGCAGCATGACGCATTTCTGAAGACAATAGAGGCTTATGGCAACTGCGTGGTTAAAGTCTTCTCTGACGGCTCTTTTTTCAAGGAATGAAGAAGTGGGCTTAGAGTTCTCATTCAGTTCCCCAAATCTGGACCAGACAGTTTCAAAGTGTCTTGACCCTGTGGAATAGCACTACCAGCAACCACGCAGAGCTGAAAGCAATCAACAAGGTTTTGAAAATGGTGCGACAGCTCATGGACATGAAAATCGACGTTTCGAGCTCAATTGCCTATACCAACTCAAGGCTTTCGCTAGATACTGTGTATTGATAACCTCTGGAGGCAAAGACAGCAAGGGTCATTTTGGAAACAGAAGATGATATCCTTACACTTGGCGTCAAAGTAATTCTAAAGTTCGTCACTGGTAACATCGTTGAGTAAGACAAGTTCGATTTATTGACGAGATAGGGTTCTGCTTACCAACAACCCAAACACCCGATTATCCTTCTGGGTTTCAAATCTTGGCTCAATAACCAATTCCAAGGCAAGTTGCTTCAAGGCCGGGCTTCTTAAGCCACGGCTAGAAGAGTTTATCAGTTTATTCAGTACCGAGTAAAAGCGGTGCCTATTGGCAACATAATCGTGGTTACCAGACACTCGTCACCCAGATGAGGACTGAACACTGACTCACAAAAAGCTACCTTCACAGGTTTGACACGAGAACGGATAAGGGCTGCCGATTATTTGACAATTCTGTGAAGACGGTCGAGAATCTATTGATAGCAAACCATGTGCTTTCCGGGGATTTGGGTAGATAAACCCATATACCTGTAAACAAAGTATTTTAATGGCAATGCTAGCTTTATGAAGCTTGTGTTATGTATCGGGTATCATTATTTAATTTTATGTAAGTCTTTACCCTATTGATCATATTACATTTCAAATCTGTATTCACTATAGGATGCATATAAATATCAATTCCAAATATTTTGGTATACACATTATTTCACCTCACTTAGTGGACTTCAACACTACAACATAATAATATATTTACATCTTAAGTACACACGACTGACACTCATAGTCCAGTCAACTAACTGTACTGTGTGTCTTAATGGTAGTCTACTATAAATACTCGAGATGCCACGATGATTGAATCTTGAGCTACACGCTCATAAATTGACAGCTCGCAGGTGATAAATTGAGACTGTCCTTAGAGCGCCGAGCCTGACCCCAAATTAGAATGTCTATGCACGAATGTTTATAAATTGATGTGTCTTTTATTAAAATGTTTACATTTAAATACACGTTTTAAAAATAGTTATTGAAAATGTATTTGCATTAACTTTTTTTCTCCATAAAACTATGCAAGTGTTTTGGAATTGAAAATATATGAACATGGAAACTACTGAGTCAAGTATAACATATGTATATCAAAATTTGTATAATTCAATAACTTTATATTAATTAAGAAATGAAAATTTTGAAAACACTATTGGCTTTTCATTTATAAGCGCCAAGCTTCTTAATTATTATTAAACATAAAGTTTACAAATCATAGTTTTTCATAATAACAATTGTAAAAAATACTTACTATATAAAGCTTTTTCTTTCACATTGCTTGAGTAAAAATATTCAGGACTGCTTTTAAAGATTTTGTCTTTAGCTTCGAAAACATAAAATATCAATGAGTTAACATAGTATAAGAGACTTGGAAACGGATTGGAAAAGTTTGAGCTTTTATCTAAGTAATAAAATAAAGTATATTTACTAAAGTATAAAGAATGGTATGTTGAAAGCAATACATTTTCGTAGTTTAAATTTCAATTCAACTTCTGTTGAAACTAAATGGTACTTTGTGTAGTCTTTCTTTAAAAGCTAAGGAAATGACACTATGAAAATTAATCTCGCTAATGTTAGTATTATGTTGTTTTTTTTTGTGTGTGTGTGAGTAAATGTAGACATGTTTTTATAATTCATGTCTCCTTAAAAGTAACGGATCATATATCTTGATTCAATAATTTTTCATTTATTGACGCGTGTAACGAACGATAAAAATGTATCATGTTCACGTGGGTGTTAAGATGCCAGAACTGCGTGTAGGACGCTAATATGGTACATATCATACTATGTTCATGCAAGGAGAGTTAGGGAGCAAAAGTGAGAACGTGAGAAGAGTTTCGTGTAACAAGAAGACAAAGCGGATGATACACAAAAGAACGAAATAGTTTCTAAGGAAATGGTATAATAATGTTGCCTTTTTTTTCTTTCATTAAGTAGCTAAGTTTATAACTGTATTTCATATATTACATATCATAACACTGTAATTTAAAAAAAAAGAATGTAAATACTTTATATATATATATATATTTATATTTTAATACTTATATATATATATATATATATATATATAGTAGGAATGTACCCGCGCTCCTGCAGAGGGATTGTACTACACTCAAAGTTTTATAACATAGTTGAAAATATGCAAATTATATTTTTTAAGTATGTATGCAACGATTTAAGTTGGGCCTTCTGGTTATGTGCTGAGCTTACTCTGGTGAATACAACTTTCAGTTGGTCAGAAATATACAAATGAAAAATGAAACTATCTAATTCTAAGACAATTTTACTTAATACAAAGAGCTCTAAGAAACTAAACAAACCATTTATCAAGATAATAATTAAATTTCAAATCCTGCATACAAACATTTCTCTTAGGTATACATCCAACAAAGCAAATGATTGGATTCGGAATAAAATACATGTTGTCTTTAATTCGCTGATAGAACTTACAGGAAGAAAGTCTAATAAATCAATTTAAAAAAAAACATACATCAACACTATTTTAATAAATATTTTGTTCCCTTTTGTCCATTTCAAGATAACAGTCCTATTTACCAATTGATACGTATATCTAATAAGTTGTTGTTTTAATAAGGGATGCGATTCTTTGATTATTTACGATTTCCAATCATATATTATCTTTTGTAAATTGTATCATTTAGCAATTTTGTTTTTCTATCCCCTCCCCCTTTTCTTCCAGTTTTTGTTTCTTGAAATTATAAATTTTATATGCCAAGTATATTTAAGATTGATCTATTCGCTTAAAAACATGTGAATAATAGATATACATTTAAGGTGAATTTTACGTTTATCTCAAGATAACTATATGTAGCGGCCTGCTTTGTATACATTTTACGTGTCACACTGAGTTCGGTCCAGCAATCGGTGACCAGACCTCCCCCCCCTCGATTTTACAGCCAAGGGGAGATGAGGAAGTTTCATTCTGTAAATGTTTGTCGCGTTTGAACATGATCAATACTTTAGTTATGTCTCATATATAAGGGATTTATAGTTAAAAATTGTGTTTTTACGTGGTTGTTCATTTTACAACCCTTTTATTAACTTCGAAATCTTGTCTGTCTTCATCTCTGTCGTTCGCAGGTGGGCGGAAAAACAAATTTTAAAAATGGCCCACTTCGCGTGCTGCCATCGAGCTGAAATTTTGCACATATACTTTTTTTTACCTAACAATGCATTGTATCAACATTTCAGATCGATCGAACGTACCATAATTAATAGCTGCAGCTTAAATAGTTTAAAGTTATACATTTAATTGTAAATTGTCGGCTGAGTTCGATTTTAGAACTATGTTTTTTTTTGTTTTTTATAAAATGTGCAAAAATGATCTAATCTGCATTTAATGTATTCTTTTATTTACATTAATTTTAGTTGGGCATTATTTGTTTGTACTGAAAATTTTACAGTTATGGCATTGTTGGTTTAAAAGGTATGCTATTTTTAGTAAAACTGAATTTGTTGACATTTGTCACTATTGACCTCCTGTCCTTATATGGTCATACTTACTAAAATATATTTAATTAATTCACAACTACTGTGTTGTTTTATGTCTAAGTATGGGTTATTAATGTATCCCCCAAATTGCAGGGTTATATCTTCATTAATTAATAAGTTATGAACAAAATAATGTGGGAAGAGCTAATATTCGATCACAGTTTTTAGAATTAATTACAAAGATAAATAAGGATGAAATATAATTCACCAAAAAAATCATAACGTTTTTTACTATAAAAGGTAGAAGAATGATTTATGATGTCAATGGAAAGCTGAAAGCAAGCTCGTTCCAATGATATGCTATTTGTGTATGTCAGTTGTATTTGAAATTAATTTTGAGCTCGAGAGCCTAATCATTGTCTCCAGCACCGCTCTAGATGACATCCCCGATATGCAACCTCATGGAAGAACTTGATGTCATGCTCACAAATGAAGAGCTGAGCAAAGCAATTGACAGCTTAGCTTGTGGAAAAGCCCCTGTGATTGATGGCATACCATCGGAAGCTCTAAAAAGGGGCAAGACAGCTTTACTACAGCCATTGCACGAGCTTCTGTCCCTCTGCTGGGAACAGGGCTATATCCCCCAAGACCTAAAGGATGCAGGATATAGTGACACTATATAAAACAAGGATGATAGAAGTGACTGCAATAAATATTGCGGCATCTCACTCCTCAGTATTGTAGGAAAGCCCTTCGCCCGTGTCATAATAACACGTTTACAGAGACTAGGATCCCGTGTCTATCCAGAATCTCAGTGCGGTTTCAGGGCTGGTCGGTCTACCATAGACATGGTGTTCTCCATACGGAAGCTCCAGGAAAAATGCAGAGAGCAACAGATGCCACCATACATTGCCTTTGTGGACCTTACGAAAGTCGTTGATTTTGTCAGTCACAACGGGCTGTTCCAAATCCTGGTAAAAAGCGGCTGTCCCCCACACCTACTCGCCCTCATCAGACAGTTCCATGAAAATATGCAGGGCACAGTGCAGTTCGATGGAGCTACGTCAGAAACCTTTCCAGTCATCAGCGGATATAAACAAGGTTGTGTACTTGCACCAACACTGTTCGCAATATTCTTCTCTGTACTGCTTCGATACGCATTCAACGATAGCAGTGATGGAATCTGGTTGCACACCATAGCTGATGGAGGACTTTTCAACACTGCCCGCCTCCGAGCCAAGACCAAAACGACATATATCCTAATTCGTGAGCTACTCTTTGCGGATGATGCGGTATTAACAGCACACCCAGAAACTGGTTTGCAACAACTCGTGTCAAGCTTCTCCAATGCCTGCAAAGAATTTGGTCTTCAAATCAGCTTGTGCGGGGATACTGATCTTCCATTGAGCGCCTCCCCATGTGGCAGACAGGGGAAAGCCCACCAGATATGGAGGTTACCAGGGAAATAAAATACCCGCGGCGGACCAAAATCAGAACCGGCTACCTAGCAGGAAGTGGAGGGATTCACATAGGCTAGGGACCAACCTGAAAAAAAGCAGCTATCCTGAGAACAACATGTCACATCCCCCTCCCCCTTGAAAATTGTGCACAGGACTGGCGACCATGTCATGTTAAAAACTACAGTTACGAAAATAAAACCACAATATGAATTTCTGACTGATTACACTGGATTACGACCCATGCCTGTCCACAAACATGAGTTACTAATTGCCACATGGAATGTACTAAGTTCATACAGAGCAGGTGCCATGGCCCGCCTCAGTGACGAATTGTTAAGATATAGAATAGTGATTGCAGCACTGCAGGAGGTACGATGTAGAGATTCGGATATCCTAAGTACTAGGAAGCATACAATATTCCACAGTGGAATCAACTAAAACACCTTAAGAACCGGATTTGCATTAAAAAGAGAGGCAGTGAATGCAATCTTTGGTTTTAAATCAGTGAATGAACGATTAGGCACTGCAAAGATCAGAGGAAAAATGTTCAACATCACGTTCATCTGTGCACATTCTCCAACGGAAGATACCGTTAAAAACATAAAGGAAACTTTCTATGAAACACTGAAAAGAGTATTTGATTCAGGCACCGCACCACAATACACAAATTTGTCTTGGTGATTTCAATGCAAAAATTGGGAAGTAACTAGTCTATAGACTAACAATCGGAAAGGAAAGTCTACATAATGCGAGCAATGACACCAGAATAAAACTTAGAGACTGAGTAAAGGAATGACAATCAGTAGTACAATTTTCCAACATAAGCAAATACACAAAGCGACATGGATATCCCTAGATGGATTAACTCGTAATAAAATATATCATGTTCTAATTGACAGGAGGCATATCTATGACAAATTAGATGTCAAAAGCTGTAGAAGGAGGACATAGACTCAGGCAACAGTTTAGTTAGGATCAAATATACACAAATAATTAGTAACATATATAACAAATGAGGTAAAAGAGAAAAACAGTACGATAGTAAGAAATTGTGTAGGGACCCAAAAATCGCCGAGGAATATCAACAGAAGATCGAAACTCATCTAGAATTATACAGAAGAGAAGCAACCAGCAACGTCACTATAAATCAGCGTTGGGAAAAGTTGAAACGGCTAGTTCAAAGTGTAACAGAAGAAACAATTGGATTTAAACCGATTGTGAAAAGAACAAGATGGTATGACGCAGAAGAATGCAAAGAACTCATAAATTAAAGAACAATGCTCGACTAACGATGCCTCAAAGGTAGACAAGAAGAACACATCAACTATTTAATGAAGCAACAAGGATGGCCAGCAAAATTTGCAGAAGGAATAAATGAGTCTGGGAAAAAAATAGATATAGAAGAGTTGGCAAAAGAAAGAGATGTGAGTGTAATGTATCTGAAGATAAAGCAGGAAAAGAATAGCTTCCAAGCAAGATCCCAAGTGTTAGAAAATACAAAGGGAGAATTGATCATAGAGATCAGTAGAGTATTAGACACATGGGAACATCACTTTGAAGAATTACTAAATGGACCAGAAGGAATTACCAATGAGGATTACACTCCACCACAAGGAGGACCGGACCTTTTGTTAAACCAACCAACATTAAATGAAATAGAAGAAGTAATATCCACCATAAAAAAACAAAGCTCCAGGAGTAGACCTCATCTCTGCAAAATTGATGAAACGGTAACTACATATCCTACATAAGCAAATAAAGGAACGTATATCCAGAATCCTGCAGGAGGAAGAAATGCCTACCGTATGGTACACTGCGATCAAAACCACTATTCACAAAAAAGGATCTAAGTTAACCTGCTCAAACTATAGAGGGATATTACTTCTTAATGTAATGTACAAAATCTTCACAAAACTCATAGCAAGAAAACTTGAAAGCAGTGGCGTCACTAGGGGGGGGGGCGGGGGGGGGGCGGGCCGCCCCGGGTGACACCCATCAGGGGGTGACACCCGAGCCTAAAATTTACAGTGTACGATTTTATGTCAGAAAACAAAAGATGACGAATTGTTTAATCTAGATAGAAATTAAGAAATACAAAGAAATATATTAAACGCGAAAATTCTTATTAAAAAAATATCAGTTAACTTGCAATAATAAAACAGTCCCAACACACGAACAACATTAAAACAAATTAAGAAAAAAAGAAAAGAAATAGTCGCAGCAGAGAGATCTTTAAAATAGGCTGGGCATGAAAGAGACAGTGTCTTATGTTTTAAAAGATATAAAGCCATTTGGGCTTGGACACATCGACAGCATGAACGAATCCCACCTCACGACTCCCTCCACCACAGTGGGGTGGGGGGAATACGATTTTTATCACCACCCCCCCCCCAAATAGAAAAAATCAAAAGATGGGTTTTCTTTGTTGATGTTTTTCTTCAGGCAAATTATGATTACAATGTCTTTGAGTTAATATTTTTATATATATATATTTATTAAAGGCGTGAAAGCATAGATATGCTTGATATGCATGTTTATATACAGGTAGTCCTCCGGTTACGACGGTCACATCCTGACTTACACTGTTTAGTGCTTACGAACGCGCCCCCGTAAAGAATAGTATTACGCGTTATTCCGTTTTTTATAAAAAAAAATTCATTAGGTAACGAATTCTTTTCTCTATATGAAATAACACAAATTATTGAAAAATATGTTTGATTATTATTTCAACCTACAACTTTCGTTTGCGAATTTTTCAAATGGCGAAGTTTTCAATCAAGCAATAAAGCTAAGTAAGCTTACAAGTTCCTTTTCAATGCTCATTAGAGAGAGCATGTTCAGCCTTTTTCGCCCCATGCAAATTCTAACTCATTATATATTCTTTTCAACTTTGAAAAGGATCGCTCTCAGCTGCAGTTTGATTTCATCATTGAAAGATAGATGCGAAGTGCGATGTGTACATTTGTAAAGGACTGTGTGAAATATAGCTCATTCAAAAGCAGCAAATTTTTAGCTCTGTGCAAGTTTTTAGAGGTTCGCTTTGTGCTAATTCCTTTTCCTTACACTGAGCCTGGGGCTGGACAATAACTTTTTTAAGAGTTCTGAAAATTGGACTAATTCTGAAGGTAAGCAGTCTTCGAAATCACTCATGAACCTACATGTGGAAGAAAATCAGAAGCCTAGTGCTCTTTATGGGTCTTCCCGGAAGACCCCCTTAGCCATCTGGCCACCAAAGGGACGTAACAGCTGACGACAAAAGCGGTCGCTTCTGAAACGGCCACCTGGGCATCCAGGAAATACAGTCGAAGATGCCTCCCACTAAGTTGCCCTCACAAGGAGGTGGTGGAATTTCCTACTACGACCCGCTACCACTTTGGCGCCATCCCAGTAAAGCACACGGGTCTCCATGGTTAGGACCGCCGCAGGCCGGGGGATCATCAAAGACCTACCTAGGGTGCAACCCCAACAGGAAGGTTTCCTCAGAGCTGGCGTCAAATGCGTTCTTCGCGACACTTTTTGCTAATCCGTACTGGCACTCCTGGCCCTAAACCGACACCGCTCGATGGCGTTGCTAGTAAATTGAGGGGGACGAAACGGTTGCTTCAGATTTACCCGACCCCTTCTTTGAAATCACTTGAATGTTCTTCCATTAACTTGGCTGCTGCCCATAGGGTGGCGAAAGTGCTGAGCTCAGTTAGGTTTGTAAGAAAGCCAAATTTCTCATGGATGTATTTATATGCACGTAACCAATGTTGTAGGACTTATGAAAGTTTGTCAATGATTACCAGAAATACCTTAATCTTGATTTTTTTTCTCCAGGAGAATACTGCTTTGTTGATGTCCATTTATCAAACTGACGCTTTCTTTTTTGTTTTATAGTATTGAAGATTGTTTACACTGTTTTTACCACGGACTTTTCCTTTCCTTTGTCTTCATAGGCATAAAATTAAGAATGCTATTTTTTTAACAAACTCAATGAGAGACTTCCTTTCTAAAATTGTTTCCAAAATTTCAAGTAAAATAGCGACTTCCAGTTGTTCAATTTCCTTTAGAAATCCTTCTTCTTCAAGTCGTCAGTCACGTGATATTTTCATTCGTTGCTAATTCTTCCAGTGCTGCGATATTCTCATGGTATGAGCAATTAAAAGACCTTACAGCATAATGTCAGGCTGACCATCTTGTGTCAGACAAGGCTTTGTTAGCATGTATCAATTTCAAATGTTTTTGAAGTACCTGTCAACGATATGTAGATGCAACAAGTCGGGTATAAAGATTTTTCAGAAGATAAAAAAATCTGACCGCAGTAGGACAACCTGCTGCTCTTTCCCGAAACCAAATTAAAGGAATGAGATGTGCACGGCACATAATGAGCTACAATGCACTTCTTACGAAGAATAGCCTGGTTTCCGTTATACTTCCTACTCATTTGCAGCATTGCCGTATGACTGTCCAAGGCATTTCCAGGGATTCGTACAAACATAATGGCCAGCATCTTTATTATACACTATAATTCATAAAAAGTTTGGGGGCCCTTAAATTATTGGGAGCTTTAGCCCGTTCAGCAACCCCCCTTTTAATCCACCATAGGGGGGTCCACACATCTGTGACGATGTGTTACGAGGAGGGGAGTGTTTAAGAAATGTGAAGTCACATTAAAAACGCGAAACTTTAAATAAAAGTTCCAATTAAATATTTGATTGTTTACCATTTATTTAATTACGTTTTCAATGACTTCACGCGTGTTACGATATTACAGTGCAGACTTACCCTAAATAAATATTTAAATGACAAAAAATAATTTGCAACATGCTAATTTTTATTGAGAAAATACGGCTTGGGGAGAGGTGTCAAAGCTTTGTGACGTGATATTGTAAAAAAGGGGTGGGGGTCTAAGTTTTTGTGACAAAGTATGACCCTGGGGGAGGGTGGGGTAAAAATCGGCAACCTCGCGTGACGTCATTTATGGACGGCCTCTTCAGTCGTGAAGGGGTGACACCATGAGCTACCGCCCCGGGTGACAACAACCCTAGTGACGCCTCTGCTTGAAAGGTATAGTGAATTGATACTATGTGACTATCAATGTGGATTCCGAATATAACAGATCAACGATATATCATATTTTACCATAAGATGTCTCCTGGAGAAATGTTATGAATATAACATCGATATTATGGTGATAACTAATTTCATTTTTTAAAAAATAATGAATCTGAAACCCCTTACATTGGAGAAACAAGTGTATGCAGTTGACAAGAACAACATTTCTTTTTTATTATTGAAAAACATTTCACCCACCTTTTCATTTTCGTTTTTTCACACATAACGCTGATTGACTATCGGTTTCAATTTAACATTGAATTTTTACATGACGTTCTAGAATACTTTCAAATACATTCCAGTCAGCTATTTCCATTTGTTTATAAACAAGGCACCCTCATCTTCTAAACAGAATCCAAGGATTCCATCTGTTGAAAAGCTAACCAATCTCATAAAGATGGTGACAAACCGTAAAATTATTGGAAACTTCACTTTTCTGTAACGGTGACTTGAGCGAATCAAAATTATTATTACGGATATAGAATTGATCTGGAGGAAAATTCTAGACTTTCCCCTATTATGCAGTACACTCACCTGAAAGAAACTAAATTGTCTGCTTGATGTATATGAAAAACACAAAATGAAATCGTCTGATCAAATCACTCAAACACTTTGTCGTTTATTTGATGTTACCAACGCTAATGGAGAGTGAAAAAGAAAAGAGGATGAAGAGCTCTACCAGAGGCAAGTTAAGAGTGGAGGAACTATTCGTTATTGAATGGTCAAACAAACCTCTTGGAATAAATCCACCAAAGAAAATGACTCCGACTATCAAAAACTAAACCTCAAGCCAACTTTTCTAAATCGCAGCCCACCCCAGAGAAACACATAAAACTGTCTCAGATCTTTTGATTCTAAAACTTATGATTCTTCACCCCAGTCGCCAACCTCTTCTTCCACTTCATCTTCTCCTGAATTCAAACCAAAATACCAAAAAAAGTTAAGGACATTTTATAAAAATAAAAAATTATATAATTTATATTATTCAAATACACTTGAAAGTTCCTCGAATGCAAGTGGTTTTATAAAAAAATACAATTTGTTATCACCCTAATCGACATACATCAACTATATGTCGACTACAAAACTTCATATGATAGCATCAATAGGAATTACCTATACAACGCACTACAGAAACTTGAAGTCCCACACAAGCTTAATCGGCTCATATATATGACAATGGCCAGCTCCAAAAGTAGAGTCAAGGTACAGGTAGATTACTCAAGAGAGTTCACAGTTGACCGCGGTCTCAGACAAGGAGACTCACTTTCATGTATGCTAGTCAACATCCCACAAGAGAAAGTCATTAGAAAGATGCATGTCAGCTCCAGCGGAACCATAACTAACTACTTCCAGATAGGCACAACAGAACACATACCATAAAGAACCTTGTATAGTCAACCACTACAGTACCTGGCATACGCAGACGATATAGCGCTGCTGTGTAGGAACCGTAATGCCATTGTTAAAGCTTTCAATGAACTTGAACATGCATCTGCCTTAGCTGGACTTGTTATAAAAAGAACCGAAAAAAAAATATGATTATGTTTCGAAACACACATGCTGATGATAACATCATTATAAGCAAACACACATTTGAGAGAGTTGTTCATTCAAGAATCTACCGGCAATTATAAACGAACACAATAAGATAATTTCGGAGGTGAAAGAAAGGTTAACAGCAGGCAACCGATCCTACATTAGCTTCCAACAACTTCTAAGAAGCAAAAACCTCTCAAGGTGAACAAAGAAAATAATATACTCCACGATTATAAGGCCGATACTAACGTACGCTAGTGAGACTTGGACCCTAACCAGAAGGGCAGTGAACCTACTCAACATTTGGGAGAGGAAAGTCCTCTGGAAAATATATGGCCTTGTGATAGAAAATGATATCTGGAGAATTAGTACAAACCAAGAACTATACCATCTGTAAAAAGACCCAATTAACGTCACACGTATTAAATGGGAAAACTACGCTAGGCAGGACATGTTGAAATGATGCCAGAGTATAGAGCATGTAACGATTATTTACAGGCAGAAACCAGGAGGCAGACGACTCACTGGTCGCCCAAGACTGAGGTGGATCAAAGATGTTGAAACGGACCTACAACAGCTGGGGTTTCGGGCATGGAGAAGGAAAGCCATGGATCGATCCGAATGGAAGGATGTGGTGGAGCAGGCCAGGGCCCTACATGGGCTGTAGCGACACTGATGATGATGTGGTGGAGCAGGCCAGGGCCCTACATGGGCTGTAATGCCACTAATGATGATGATATATTTATATATCACTAAATCAGGGCAGATCTTAGGTCACTGTAACCTAGGCGGCCGCAGTGGTATCAGCCCTTTCATAGGTCTCACGTATCTTAATTTTCATTTATTATCCTTATTAATTCCGCATCCCTACCCCAACTGGGCCCCGCTCAATCCGTTTCGCATACTAAGCCGCATAGGGCACCAATTGCTAAGACCGGCCCTGCACTAAATAATTTGAAAAATTATCATCGCCAGAATAGTTGATGTTTATATTATTACCACTAGCTAAATGAGTGTCAAGTGGTAAGTGTGAAGTCCAATGTATTTTAGCTGGTTGATTTCCACCATTAATGAGACTGCGCAAGACTTTTACTAATGAATCGACATTAGCCACACAAACCACTAATTTAGGAAGATCATCCATCGCCTTAGATAAGTCTAACAAAAAATGAAAAGTTTATTGGCAAAAAATATATTCATTTAAATATTTTTTTTTATTTCAGTTCTTAATTCTCTAAATGTAATTTTTCATTTCTTTACAAAAATCTTTAATTTTGACGCTTACTTTCATTTCGTTTAACTGCACACCCTGTTACTGGAACTCATAAAACTTATAAATTAGCAATAAAAAAAACAAACAAATAAACAAACAAAACATTATCTTTTATTAAATGTTAATAGTTGTTGAAAGTCACATCAATATTTATGACAGTGGATTTTTGTAATGAGGGTATTGAAACCATTAAAATGAAGAGAAAAAAAAATTCTGTGTTAAAAGGTTTTTAATGAATAACATTTGTTAAAAAAAAATCTTAAGTTATGTGTTTGTATTATGTGTCTGCTCTTATAAATAAATTTAAAATTCTATTTCGAAGAAATAATTAAACATTACTCACAAACTAACAACGGTGACATAAAGCCATTGATAACACGTGCAGATGTTCCATTGTTATTTCTTGTTACTGTGATAAACCGAATCTGATGATATCCAATGCCAAGGTCTACACTTTTCAGATAGAGATTGTAGTCATATATTGTTGTTAGCGTTCCGTTCACATGAGCTTGATAATCTTCGTAATATTTCGTTCCATTTACTTGAACCGTGGTTCCCTATATGTTGATAGTAAATTTAAAATATGCACACACATTAAAAATATTTAAGGATAAGCATCGGTCAAAGCCGTAAATCTGCAATTTCGTCATATTATCTGCCGTTACATGAAGTTCCAATTGTTCATGTACATTTTTAGGTAAATCTCGACATTTTTTGCGAAATAGCAGAAGTCGTGAAACAAGAAGTAATTAGATTGTTGTTGAACATTATAAATTACTATTTAGCATTAATTATTAATTACAACTGACACAAAAAAATGAATAATGAAGTTTTAAAAGCCACGGTGGTCGAGTGGCATGTGCGCTTAGATAGCGTACTAATAATCACGGGATCGAATCCATGTAAAGGCAAGGAAATGTTCCCGGGGCCTATGTTGTCCCTGAGTCCACCCAGCTTCGTATGGGTACCTACTACCAGTTAAGGAAACACAGGCGGCTGGGTAATGCGTGGAACACTCATAGCCGTGGCCTGTGAGCGCTGCATCACTTGCCAACAGACTGGTATGGTCTGTTGATGAAATAATCTTCTGTATTGAAAAGGCGTGTGCATAGATCAGACAAGACAAAAGTATTATAAATGTATGTATGCATTTATTACAACAGGATACAATTTTAAGGAATTTTGAACTATTTGCAGCGATATCTTGCGCACTTAGTACTCCAATTGCAAAGACAGTAGCCTTAGCTTTATAAATTACTTTTAGCAAACATAGAATCATAGTTTATTTATTTATTTTTTTAAATCTTTGTATATGCCAGTCACTCAATTATATTTCAGAATTTCATTAATTTTGAACGATTTTAGGTAGGGGCTAGACCCAACCAACGTAACAGTTTACCTTGGATGGACAACCATTTGCGGAAAATCATAGTTATGGCAGGGGTCAACCAGAAGTTATTGGGACGAAACATACAAATGAGGCATTGAGTCGGTAACTTCTGGAAACAGAACATCACGTGCCAAGAGAGTGGTGAGTTCGGTCTGACCAACCAAGAAATGTTGACCTATGTCACATGGAAGACTAGCCAATAGAAACTAATATAAATTTAGAGTAGATGCCATTATGTTGTGGTTAGGGGTGTTTAAATAATGGGGAGAAACCATGAGACGTTCTCTCACACAGAAGATAACAGATCACCCTATATTGTATATTGATTATTCATTGTTATTAATATATGTATGTTTTATTGGTTTTCAGCTTGTAAGGTTAGGAACAGTAACGTAAAGTAGCATTAGGGACAGTTACGTAAAGTAACATTAGGGATGCAAAGTAACGTAAAGTATAAAGGAAAAAAAAATCAGTCTGATAAGTAAAAATTTGAAGTTTTAAAAATTGATCTGTTGAAATCATAGAAAAAGAGTTTTTAATAATTTTCAGAATTATATATATATATACTAGCGTATCACCCGTCTAAAATGACGAACGTTTTCAGCTGAAATCTATTTATTTTGAAAAAATGCTCTTTTTTTTAGGGCACCTACGGCCTCCACCTTTTTCAAAAGCCCAACTAACTTGTCCTTGTTTGATAAATACGAAATATTAAACTTTCTGAAATGCACACAAAGTATTTTTATAATAGGAGTTGTAGGGCGCTTATGTCGCCCCCTTTGTTTTTTGATTTTATAATTAACCATCATCAAATCCTCTTTTTACATTGTTACCTTTTCCAAAATTAAAATATGAGATAAAACAATGACGTCATATAATATTTTTTAGCAGCGTATTTTAAATGTGCACTACTTTTGATGCATCTGTGTAGTAATTGTGTGCGCTGCTTTCTAAAATTAGTAGCGTCAAGGACAGACACCACAGACGTGACATTGCAAATTATATTGTTTAAAATAAACCCTCAATTATCACTGACTCATGCCATTACGCTAAGGGACATCTCTCTGCTTTTTTTTAAATTAAAAAATACAGACGTAAAAATGAATATTATGGTTTCCAGATTAACATTAACAATGACGTCATTGTTTTATGAGGATTGTTAATTATAAAAAAGTGTGTGTACATTTCAGGAATATTTCGTATTTATTATACAAGGATAAGTTACTTACTTGGGCTTTTGACAAAAAAAAATTGGGTGCCCAAGTGCCCTACAAGCCCTATTCTAAAATAATGTGTGTACACTTTCGGAAGTTTAATACTTCGTAATTATCAAACAAGGATAAATTACTTGGGCTTTTAAGAGTAGTGGGCTCCTTAGGCACTCTAAAGCGCCCTATAACCCTAATTATAAAATACTTTGTGTATATTTCAGTAAGTTTAACAGTTCATATTTATCAAACACGGACAAGTTAGTTGGACTTTTAAAAAAGTGGGCCTAGTAGGCGCCCTAATGCCGCGTGGTCGCCGTAAGCACCATGGCACCGCAGCACAACCTAGTATTAAAGAATTGCGTGAATAATACGATTGAAATAATTTACATTTAGAAACCGGTAAGGATTTAAAAGCAACGGGTAAATATTCATTTGTAACACAATTTGAATTTCTAAGCTATCAAGGCCGGAATAAAACTCCATTAAACAGTTAAATTTCACATATTAAAAAAAATAGAGGAGAGTAAAATTAATTTTCATTGAACTGCGGAGGAACGTTCAGATAAAGATTAATTTAAAAAATAAATTCCCAAAAAGTAGTCAATAACTCTTTGTTTTTAAAATTGTATATCAAAAATTATATATTTGACAAAAAATAAATAAATACAACATCTTGAATATTTTATTATCAAACAAAGATTAGATTTAAGCAAGGGACGAAGTGAGCTTGATGAGGAGCAAATGTACGTTTGGTCTATGATACCAGCGGTGTAACTAGGATATTTTGGGTCCGGTGACAAATTATACATTTTATTACACACTTTTATTTAAGTCACAATGTTTGTATGTTGTATCCCTCCTTCCATCCATCCATCCTTCCTTCAAAATTTGAAACGAAAATTATACCCCTTCTGATGGTCCTAGAGATCTAAAAATTTTCCACAGATAGATCTTGGATGACAATGCATTGTATCAAAATTTCAGATCGAACGAATATACCGTATTGAAATTATTACATTTTTTAGTTTATCTATAGTCTTTATATAAGCATCGGTACCCGTCTGCTTTGTTGATATCCATGAGTTCACCACGTGAACGCAACACCGTTGCATAAAACATTGGGCGGGCGCTTATGAGGTGTTTGGTTTTAAAATTTAGTGGTAAAAAAGATGTGTGGGCTTCAGACGTGAATTTTAAAGAGTTTTTATAATAAGCTTTAAAAAATAGCTGTAAAAACAAAGTTTTTGACTATAAATCCCTTATATATGAGACATAACTAAAAGTAGTGATTATGTTAAAAGCGTGTCCTTTTTAAAAACAGATTTTTTAAATATTTAATTTAAAATACAATTTGCGCCCATTTCCTTTTCTCGTTAAAGTAACAATTAGATAATGTTGGAACCTTATTTTAGCGCCCCTATGATGAATAACATGACCAAACTATTACTTAAAGGCCCCAACTCCTTTAATAAAGTTTTATTTTTAAAAAAAACGTTGTTATTACACGCTTTTATTTAAGTCACAATGTTTGTATGTTGTATCCATCCACCCTTCCTTCCATCCTTCCTTCAAAACTTGAAACGTAAAATTATACCTTTTCTAATGGTCAAAGAGATCTAAAAATTTTACCACAGATAGATCTTGGATGACAATGCATTGTATCAAAATTTGAGATCGATCGAATGTATCGTATTGAAATTATTGCACTTTTAGTTTTTAGTTTTTGTCTATATAAAATGTTATCACTTGCGTCACTGAACCATGCCCCAATTCGCCCTAGAGGGATACAATTATTATTACTTTAAAAAGTATTATCAACATCAAGTCTTGCTGGCCGAAATATAAGCGTTATCGATTGCCGTCATGGGGGTACGAGGTTCAATTTTCAGTTAGGGGAAAATGTTGTTTTTTTTGTATTATACATATTTAGTGCAATTTCTATATGTAAATAAAAGCGTGTCCTTTTAAAAAAAATTTGTTTTTACATTTAACTTATTATTTCATTAACTTACAGATGCGGCATTCTTTTAAATTTACGTTGAGGAAGAAACCTTAAAAAACTCTAAGCCATACCAGTTTAAAAAGTCTAATTTATAATATACAGCCGTAGTGGTATCAAGTCGATCAAATATATCAAGCATTGCTTTACATTTACGAGAACAAAGATATATGTAGTTAAGTTTAATCATCGGCACTACTTACGTAAATAAAATTAAAATGCATGTACTCTGTAATTATATGGAAGGAGGTATTAAATCATGTAAATTCCATTTGTAAACTTATACGAGGGCGAAAAATATAATATTGCAATGTCAATAAAAACTTTGGAATGTTCCAATATTTAAAAAAAAATTATTTCAGTTTAAAAGCATTTCTTGTTTATGCAGAGACATGAACTTTCTAAGTTGGCAGTAAATAAATATGACTAATTACCTAGTCATTGAGTTTGTCACAGAAAATGACAATTTGATGGGATTGAGCCGATAATCGATTCACAGAAAAAATACAAAATTGAATAATTTTACCGCCATTTTAAAACTGCAATCAAGTCTCTAGACATACAATTTTCTCGCCTAGAACTTTGCAACTATTATTTCTGTTTTAATATCATACTAGATACGCCCCGCTGCGTAGCATACGCTGCAGACTTACTCATGGATAGTGTAAAGAAAGGGGGAAGGGGAACGGACACAAACTACAGCAAGGAAAGTTAAAACAATGCCAGTGAACGTCGGTGGGGGAAACCAGCGACGCATTGTTGGTCTCGATACATTTGCATAGCCTTTATCTACCTGCCCACCACTCTTCACCACGATAGCTTGCCAACCATAAACTGTGATTGGCAGTAGGGTCAGCTATGTTTGAAAAATGGAGGAAACAACGGGCACAAAGACTCATTTTTAAATATTATAAAAAATATTTTTTTAAAAATAGCTAGGGCTTGACCCCAGAAACGTCGGCAATGTAAGGCGAACGAGATAACCAGTAAACTACGAATCAATTTTTATTCTGTGATGGAAAAACGCACGTGAATGCAAGAACCATTGTTGGTCTCAAGACATGTCAAACATAAACTGATTGGTCGACCCCAGTGAGGGTCATTAGTCATGCTTGTTAGCAGATACTTGCTTTGGTGAATTATATATAAAGATATATACATATATATATTTATATATATAAAGAAAGAGAGAGACAGAGAGAGAGAGACAGACAGACAGACATACATACAGACAGACAGACAGAAAAGGAGAGATATGCTAGTTCTGTAATTTTGATAAACTGCAAAGTTTAGGAAACCTTTTTAACACATGGAGAATCCTAGGCTATTAACATGCCTTGAAATTTTGGATTAACTATCAGTGGTGCGTTCTCCTTGACTCCTGCACGAATTATTGGTGAAGTCAAGGAGGCCATACGTCAAATGAAAAACAACAAATCTCTAGGACCAGATAAAATAACAAAAGAGGAACTAGAGGTATTGAATGCGATTGTAATAGATACAGCAGTAAAACTTTTGAATGACATATACAACTCAGGACACAATCCAGAGGAGCTTAGAAGATCAATCTTTATAGCACTACCGAAAAAGACAGGTGCGTTGGAATGTGAAGAACACAGAAAAATTAGCCTTATGAGCCATGTTCTACAGATCTTGTTAAGAATAACCCTGAAAAGAATAAGAACCCGTATCAGCCCAAAAATATCAGAAGAACAGTGTGGTTTTTTGGAGGGCAAAGTTACCAGTAATGCTTTATATATGATTAGAAAGAACCATAAAGTAGACATGTACCTGTGCTTTATACACTTCAGTAAGGCATTGGATAAAAGACTAAATAACCAACTGATCGACATGTTGGAGAATATACAAATATATGGTAAAGATATCAGAATAAAAAAGAACATATATTGGCAACAATCAGCTGCGATGCGGTCGATTTAGTAGATCAGCAGCTATCAAGAAATCAAGCTAGGGGTGAGACAGGGGTGCTATTGCACACGAGCTATTTAACTTTGCACATGGACCAACGAACCTTAGAGGGAACATTGTCTCCAATATTTAAAATAATATTTATTAATTTTATATCAAACAATAAGACTTTTAGTGTCCCTTAATGCTGAATTACGTAAGGTTCCAAATTGTGAATATGTTAATCTTGATCATGATCTATATACCTGTGCATATTTTTCAAGACAATGTAAAATCTATTTGGAAATGAATTATGATACGTTGTGGAAAAGAAACATTATTTTGGACCCCAGCCCCAAAGGAATACATATTAAAGTTTAAACAATTATAACAATTTAATATGGGCTAAAAAGTCTTATGTACAAAGTTTGGTAAAGATCCATACAACTTCACAGAAGCTATTTAAAAAAAAATATAGCTAATTTAAGAGAAAAAATACATTTTTCCCCAGCCCCCAATTAGTGGGTCTTTGGAGTTCAATTACATATAGTGTTAAACATCGGACCTCATGCATATGTGCACAATATGTGGTATAGATCCATTCACCAGTAAAAAGATTTAAAATTATATTTTCTCTACATGAGCAGTTTAAAAAAAATAAAATTAAATGGTCACAAGAATAACATGCACAATTAATCTCTGGACAAAAATATAGCCAAGGCAATCATGCATAGGCCGGGTTTAAACGGTATATACTGTAAAGTTTAAGGTCCGGTTACTTCAAAATCTAAATGATTATGTATATACGAAAAACAAAGCCCGTCCAATGACGTTCCTCCACCGTTCGGTGTCATGTTGTGCCTCCCCTCCAACAGCCGTCTGAACCGGAATTATATGTGCATCACGTCAAAAATACTATTCAGTATAGTTAAAATAAATAACTCGTAAAAAAAAGAGCTTTTTGCTTTGAATCCCAACTCGCATAACTCAAAATAAAGTCTTGGAAGAAATACGTCACCAAAAATAAATCGTTTTGAACGTCTGCGTAAACTTGATATGATTGGCTGTAGGAGTTATGTGTATTTGCGAGACCAATCGCTATCGATGACGGGACAGAACTTAGCCTTTTATTTATATAGGATTTGCTAATTTTTGCTGGGATCCTTCAATCCCTTTAGGGACGTAAGCAACACACATCTAGCTCAACCTTATTTCTTTAATGTATATATATATATATATATATATATATATATATATATATATATATACTAGAAATGTACCCGCGCTTTTAAAGCCGGAGTGTACTGCCCTATATGTTGAATACGTAATTGAAAATAAGCTAATAACTATATGTTAAGTATATATGTGTATGCGACGATTTAAGTTCGGCCTTCTTGTTATAATATAACTAAACTAGACGCCCCGCGGCGTAGCATACGCCGCAAACTTGCTCATAGTTACTGCAAGAAAAAAAGGGAGGGGGAGAACGGACACAAACAGTAGCACGAACAAATGGGAACAACGCGGGTGAACGATGGGGGACCACCGAAGCATTTCTGGTAAGTATTTAGGACATCGCCACAATATATAAAAAAATATTACAGCCATGAAGCCAAGTTGGAGAGCAACAACTTCGTCCATAAACGAAATATGCGACCAATAGAAACAGACAGGTACCTGGTGAAGGAATTGATATAACATTGAACAAAGCTTTTTTCCGTGACATGCGAAGCGGTGTTTATGTTTGCTAAGAAAGGGGGGAAAAGAATAGGCATTGACATTTTTAAAAATTAAAAAAAAACATATGTTGCCACTTGGGCTTGAACCTAAGACCTTCCGCATGTTAGGCGGCTGTAATAACCAATACACTACGAAATACATACACACTGTGCAGGAACTTCGAAAGTGAATGTAAAAAGCATTGCTGTCTCAAGACATGCCCCACCCCTCCACTACCTTCGCTTGCCAACCGTTAACTGTGTTTAGTTGACCCGAGCGAGGGTCATTCGTCATGCTCGGTTGCACATATTTTTGCTGCGTACTTGCCTGGCATGGTCCCATGAAGAGAATTATATATATAGATGTTGTGCTTACTCATGGAATGCAACGTTCAGTTAGTCAGAAATATTCTTAATAAAAATGTAATTCTCTAATTCTGAGAAAATTTTACCCAATAATAAATGGAGCTTTGAAACGTAACAAATGATTTGAAAAGGGCATTCATTTAATTTAAAATCCTGCAAACAAACATTTCTCATTGCTATAGATTCAACGTATCAAGAGATTACATTCGCAATGAAACTCATGTATTTTATTACGATTATAGAACTTAAAGGAAGATGGTAAAATGAATCAATAAAAAAAAACAATTTAAAATACATCAAACCTATTTTTATGATTTTTTTCACTTTTGTCTCTTGCATCAAAACGGTGCCATGTAGCGATGGATTCCAAAATCTTATATGTTGATGTTTCACCAAGGGATTCAATTCTTTGTTGATTTCCGTTATCAGATAAGATATTATATTTTGTAAATTATATCATTAAGCCCACTTTTTATCTTTCCAGGCCTCCTTTTTTCTCTGTTTTTTTTTCCTGGAAATTAGATAATTTGTTTGCCAAGTATATTTAATATTGATCCATTTGCTTTAAAACGTATGTGAAACGAAGATATAAATTTGTTGAAAAAAATATTTTGGAATCCTGGAAAAAATTGGGTGGAAATATTCAATTCCCATTGAGGTAAAAATTCAAATTAGTTATCAGGTTCATGTTAACTTAAGTTTAGTATAGATATATCCATTGATCCATTAGTCAAATATAATACTGTAATAATTGAGCGGATATAATAAATGGAACTTTTTACTCAACATTACTTTTAGATCAGAGTTCAGTCATGCTTAATTTATTTTAGTATGAGTCTGAAAATTTACATACTTTTATGCAAAGTTGAACCATTAGTGAGAGGGTGCTTAGGTTTTATTAGTATAGAAAAGGGCACTAAATGAAGTTAATCAACAGAAATTAAAAAAAATATTTTAAAGTCTCTCATTTTTTATAAAATTTAAACAAACTTTTTAGAGTGGATATATTTTTATATTGTTATGCATAGTTAGCAGAAATTTTAAAAATTATTATAAGAAAAATAAATAAAGGTAAAAAAAAATATGTTTAAAAGCCACGTTTTCATTAGTGGACTAAAAAGAATAAAATAAATAAAGGAAACAGAATGATCTATAAGCAATGCATTTTTGTAAGTGTTCCAAACAGATGAAAATAATTTAAAACTTATAAGTTTACGTACATTCATTTCATATGACTAAAAACGTGGGGCGGCGCTTATGAGGATTAACAAATGCGGTTCACTCATTCTCTCACTTATAGATCTCTCTTTTGTCTTCTAAATTAGAAATCTGTAATTCGTATACCAAACACCCGCCCCACGTTTTTAGTCATATTAAATCAAAGTACTTTTTAGTCCACTTATAAAAACATGGTTTTTAAAAATCATTTTTTTACCTTTATTTATTTTATTCTTTTTAGTCCACTAATAAAAACGTGGCTTTTAAAAATATTTTTTTACCTCTATTTATTTTACCAAACACCTCATCAGCGCCAGCCCAACGTTTAATAACAAAGCGATGAGGTCACGGGGTGAACTAGCCACTCCAAATTAAAATACGGCAGGCGGGTACAGATGCTTATATAAAAATAAACTAAGAAGTGCATTAATTTAATAACTGTAGATTCGATCGATCTAAAATTTTGGTACAATGTATCGTCATCCAAGATCTATCTGTGGTAAAATCTTGAGCTATATAGGACCATCATAAGTGATTTAATTTTACGACGGCAAATTTGAAAAATTGCGGACAGACAGACACGAAAGCAAGTATATAATAAAATATAAATAAATTAAAAAGTTAACTAATTTAATAACGGTAAATTCGATCGATCTGAAATTTTGATACAATGCATTGTCATCCAAGAACTATCTGTGGTAATATTTGGAGATCTCTAGGACCATCATAAGTGGTTTAATTTTACGTTGGCAGATTTGAAAAATTGATTGACAAACAATGCCACAGGGACGAAAGCGAGTTAATAAAACGTGGTTAAAATATAAAAATATCTTCAACTTCTAATTTTAATTACTAATGAATTGATTTCATTTAGAGAATTGTTTTTCTCATGAAACACACTTACAATTTTAAGGGTACGAAATAATGTTAACTGCCAGTTTTTTTATAAAATTTGACGACAACTGCTGTCACGTAAAAAACTTATTTTATTTATGACCCCACATCTTTAAAATAGATTAAACTATTCAAAGTAATGAAATATTTGTAACAGCAGCTATAAGTTAAGGAACTACGCTCACACCTTCTCTCTAAAAGGCAATAGCTGCTTATACTGAAGAGCAAATAAAGTAAATTATACATGTTGTAAATCTAATGAAGTTTCCAAAAGAATTTAAAGAAACTAACTCAATCTTATTTTAAAAGCTTGCAATAAAATTGCGCACCCTTTTTAGTCAATGAAAGTGAATTTAAAGGCGGGCGCTTAAAATGAAGTCTTGTAATGAAGTACTGCACCAAAAAAAAATTGCTACTTTTTGATAGTCTTTATTAATTAGTGTTTTAATTATTAATGTTGAATTAATATATAATTCTTTTGTATATTTGTCTCTATGTTATACAATTTTAATGTATGGCTTTTATGTAATATGTATAATTTTAAAAATGAATTCAATTATGTTTTGGATCATGTTTCCCGATGGGACATCATAGTTTTTAAATTATATTTCAAACACCATATCTGGTTTCTGAAAAAATAAATAAATGATTTACGAAATTTAAAAAAAAAGACGATATGTTTGATTAAACATCTTTTTTTAAAATGGCTTTTGTTATTCCGCTACAGCGTAATGACCATGGCATATTCAATTCGCCGCCAAACTTAATTAATTGCTTTTAGGTTCACCTGTATTGAGTTTAATATACTTCTGTTATAAGTCCGGTAGAAAGGTTTAAATTGTAAATTTATTTAGCTTATGTAATAAAAAAAACACATCATTGGTCGTAGGCTATTATATGCATGTTATAATCATTGATGATTAACTTTAATAAGTTAATTTAAGGGAATGAGCCAGTAAAATAAGCAAGAAAAATTAATAAAGAACACGCAACAAATTTTAAGAGAAACAAAACGTATAGTTCCTCTAAATTACGATTAAGCTGTTTTGACTTGGGCCATTTTTTTCCACATAAAATTACCTCACATAATTAGTAGTTTGTTTAAATTAAAATTTGAGTTATTAGAAACAACATAATATAACTCTTTATTTAAAATTAAATACCTTGCATCGTGTGACAAATGTAATGAGTTACCCATCTATAATATAAATAATGTGTATAAAAGGCCACTGTTTTGTACCGCAAGGCCAAACCAAATATGAATGTTATTATAATAAAATTACACAGCTCAATTTAAGATAAGTAAACGAAAATGAGCGCATGGTAATTTGACCAAAAAATATTTTTGAAAGGGCACAGCTCAAAATAAAGTATTGAAAAAATAACGCACCAAAATAAACTCGATTTGAATGTCCGCATGACGCTGCTCAATATCGAAATGAGAATTTATTTTGTCTTTATGTGGCTCTACATTTTCTGATTATGGGCACCCTTACCCTAGGGGTGGTCACCTGGGTTTGAAACATATACTATGACCTGTCTCGGGTCAAATGAGAGTCCCATGCAAAATTTCAGCATCCTGGGTCAAACGATGTGGAATTTCATTGGTAACAAACAAACAAACAAACTTTCATCTTTATATATTTGATATATATATATATATATATATATATATATATATATATATATACATATATTCTAAATATATTTGTATATGTATATTAGTAACCAACTTATCTAAGTCACTTACATTTGTCATTGTCTCATATTCGAGTTCCTCAAAATCATGAGGCGTTGTAAAAATACATTTACCATGGACCACCGTTTCGTTGACTTCATAATAGGTGCATCCAGGAAAATAACTCCCTGTCGTTAAACCCCCCATGCCTGAAATAAAAATTTAAGAAAATATACAAAAAATAATTATGTTATAAAACAATAAGTTAATGCTTAATTAATAGACTAATATACTAATGCTTATTTTGGCCAATTCTGTTATGAGTATATATACTTAAAAATTTAGGGCTGTTAACGATTAATTTAAATTTAATCGTCAACTTTGGAAAAAAAAACTATTAATTAATCGTTAATTTCGATTAAAGCCAAAAATTAAAATTTATGATGTCATAAGTAACACTTATTAAATGTTCCGTTTGAAAATCTAAATAACACTGGAATGTCTCCTTTATACGTCGTCTTTTAAC
The DNA here is from genome assembly GCA_944989445.1 of Ampullaceana balthica. NCBI lineage: Eukaryota > Metazoa > Mollusca > Gastropoda > Lymnaeidae > Ampullaceana > Ampullaceana balthica. The sequence continues at coordinate 73,273 of CALYLW010000957.1, read as the reverse complement.
CAACTACGTATAAAGACACGTGTGTTGACATTATTTCGTTCAAGTGATGAGCGGGTCTAATTGACGATATAACCAGCCGAAATGAACAATCATTCACATGGAACTGAGGTAACTTAATGCACAAAACGGTATGGGCAAGCAACGACTTTATCGGATAATGGTGTTACTTAAGTTACCATCATTGAAGAGGGTTAAATGGATTCAGGAACTTTTTTATCCCTTTTGTAACGCAGTAATTCATCAGATGAGCTGTCATCATTTTCTGTCTCTGAGTAAGAAGACGCCATTACTGCCATTAGCTTAATACACTTTTCATATTGTTTGATAAGCAGGCGAAGTGTTAGAACCAGGGGATGCAAATAAATTCTCAATTGGATACAATAAACACTATCAACATTTTGAACATTCCCGTCAGTCAATAGTTTAAAACAGAAATGTTCGTGTAATCGTCAGGAAATGTGTTATTATTTATCGGCCGCTATTTTTTAAATATTTTTTTTTACCTTTTGACTGTCTATAATTTATAAGTGATGGGTCGATTAATCGTTAAAAATGATTTAATAATTAATTTTTCAACGATTAATCGAGAACGAAATCGTTAATTTCCGCAGAAATATTAAAAATTATAAAAATAAATTTACATTGTATAATACGTAATATATTAGGGAAATAATAATTTAAGAAAAGTTAAACATAACATTGGACGAAAAGAAGATAAAAGTGCACAATTACTTATTCTAAAATTTAAAAACAATAATAGTAATTAAAAAATGAAAATTATGAGAAAAAGAAGGTAATATTAAAAAGTTACAGTTCAAACAATTTGAAGAAAAAGTGTCCACAGTTAAGTAAAATTGTGAATTTGGTTTTATCCATATGAATCTATGGTGCAAATATATTTTTATCATTACAATTTTTGTATAGATGCTTTCATGTTCCTTGCTCACATACATAATGCCAGAAACTGTAATAACTAAAATCCCAATATATTAAACACTTTCGAAGTTTTTTGATAAAGTATAAAATGCATGTTTATTGTTATCATATATGTTTTCTCTAAACCGATCTCCTAGATAAAGACCTGTATCACTAAATTACAATAATTAACATATTTTAGGTAATAAGCGAAGCCGTATGAGGTAATATTTATTGAACATTCAATACAAAAATACATTTTCTACAATTCACTCTTTACTTCTACTGTGTTTCTTTCCATTTATTGATATAAAAAATACCTCTAATATAGTTTTTTCCACTGGTATACAATAAAAATAGCATATTCTACGAACATGAAATACATTTCATTGGGCCAAATTGTTTTGATACATTTATTTTTCTTCATTTGAAATTGATAACCTTTTCGTTTTCCCAATTCATTTATTGTATTGAATAATTGTAACAGACCTCTACATTCTGAACCTGGATAAATAACTGTATAAAATAAAATATTCCATAAATTGCTTGAATGATTTTTCTACCTACTTGTAGAACCCCAAACCCCAACCAACGTTCACTCGCGTTATATATTTTCTCCATGCTGTAGTTTTTGTCCGTTCTTTCTCCACTTTCTTTGCACTCTCCATGAGCAAGTTTTCGGCGTATGCTACGACACGGGGCGTCTAGTATGTTTTTATTTTATTTCAGTATTATTTTCGACTCAAGGCTTGTCAATCAGCCAACCTTTAAAATGTGACTCACACTGCATGCACTCCAAATACTTTTAAATTTTAGGCCATTGACTAATGTTATAATAGACATGAAAAAAATAATTGCATGCGACTAAAAATATATGCATTTCATGAGTTTTAACACACTGAAGTAAAATTAAATGTAAACATGGTACGGTTTTATTTTAACCAATTTAACTTTATTCTTATAAGAATAGTTATATGAATAATTATTATTTTATTTTTTATAATATGTTTTTTATTTTTATTGTACTTTCTTTTATTTATTTATATTTTTATTTTGAGGGAGAGGGCTATATTTTTTGACACTGGCATATTTATTTGTATGTAGAGGGACATTTATGTGGGTCATAATTATTAGTTTGAAAAAGTAAAAATTAATCTAACTCCACCCAGGTCACTTACTTGAAATTACCCGATGTTGATTGATATTTACCTTGGACGCTCACTACAGACCTCTATATAAGAATCAGTGCGCTAGAGATGATATGTTTCATAAAGATATTGAACATCTCCTACACAGCGCACATCACAAACGAAGTTGTCCGCAACACAATAAGTACTATCATTGGTCCCTACGAGGACCTTCTCTCCTCAATTAAGAAGATGAAACTACGATGGTACGGACAAGTGACAAGAACTGGAGGTCTCGCAAAGACTATATTGCAAGGCACAGTCCAGGGAGGAAGGAAAACAGGCAGACAAAAGAAAAGAGGGGAAGACGATATCAAAGAGTGGACGGCCTGTCATTCAGCGACTCTCAAAAAGCAGCACAGGACCGGGACAAATGGCGTGAGATAGTGTGCAGTTCACGATGGTGCTCCAACGACCCAACAACGGGTTAAGGAATTGTTCAAGTTCAAGTTCATATTTATAAGTGGTGGGTCGATTAATAATTTTAAAAAATCGTTAAAATTTTCAACGATTAAATAAGAAATAAATCGTTAATTTCCGCAGCCCTAATATATATGTATATCTTTGTCTGTCTGTTTGTCTGTTCCCTTATAACTCAATCATCCTCCTGATGCAGACCCAGCTTCACTGGGCAGGGCACGTTGTCCGAATGCCAAACGAGAGACTGCCAAAGAGAATCTTCTATGGTTAGCTCCAGTATGGCCAGTGGTCCCACGGTGGGCAAAAGAAACGCTTCAGAGACTGAAGGCCTCAATAAAAGCGTTTGCCATCAATCCAGACACCTGGGAACGAGCTGAAATGGACCGATCCACCTGGCGCTCTTCCATCCACGAAGGTGCCAAGTCATGCGAGGCAAACCGGAAAACCACTGCAGAAAAGAAGAGGCAAGCCCGAAAGGCCCATGATGTCAACTCTCCTGGAGATGTCCCACTCGCCCCTTGTCCCTTCTGTTCCCGAACCTTCCGTGCAAGGATCGGCCCCATCAGCCATCTGATAACTAGAGTGGTCCTCGTCGTATCGACGGACAAACGAACATATCCAGACAACCAAATAACGTGAAATTTGTACACGTACACAACATTACATGGGGAAGTTACTTAAAGAGGTTTCATTCCACATATATAAGATACTGGGGTTCGGCAGCCCAAAGTGTAGTTTTTTCCTTATACAAGCTTGATAAAAAAATTTTAAAAATCCATTCTCCTATTTTCCTTCTAGATAGAAGCATGAAACTTTCGGTGGTTGTTAAATAACATTTGTCGATGTTAACAGGTACAAATATTATTTAAATTACCACTTACTGGGGGCGGAGGCTGAAATGTATATTTTTCTTATATTTTAAAACAGCCTCAAAACGAATTCATCATCTTCCCGTGTAGGTATGAAACTTCGGAAAGTTGTTGAGTACTATCCCGCGATGGTAACAGTCGAAAACAAATATAAGTTTCACTAACTGTTGGAGGCCCAAACGAAGTTTTTTTCTTAAATGAGCTACATAAATCAGGCTCAATATCAACTCTCCAATTTCCGGTGTAGGTAGGAGCATAAAACTTTGGGAAGTTGTTGAGTAACCTCCCAAAATGCTAATTGGCGAAAGAAAATAATTAAATTATCACTAACTAAGGGCCCAAGCGCCTGAATGTAGTTTTCATATATAACATATAGTGGCTAAGCGCGTCCGTCCGTCAGTCATTGTGTCGCCATGACATTCAACACGTCTCCTGGGATTGCTGGCATAGACTTGTAGACACCATTCTTGTCTCATGGCAGTTGTATGTTTAAGGCTCCAGAGTGTGCAAAAAATAAAATCTTTTCGTACACACTCCATATAAAACTGCCAAAACTTTTGTCTATCACATTGCTTTAAGATAAATGTATGTACCATTTTATTGCATGCAATTAAACGGTTTTGTACGCTTCTACAGAAAACCTTATTTAAACCCGGGACAAAGCCGGGTACTTGCCCCTAGTATATATATATATATATATATATATATATATATATATATATATATATATAGATTTGTGTTATTAACGATTAATTTAAATTTAGTCGTTAACTTTTGAAAAATTAACTATTAATTAAGTGTTAATTTCGATTAAAGCCAAAAAAATTAAAATTATTGATGTCATAAGTAAAACTTATTAAACGTTCTTGTTCGAAATCTAAATAACAATGGAATGCCTCCTATATATATAAATGTCATCTTTTAACCTACTACGCAAAAAGATAAATGTATTGAAATTATTTGGTTCAAGTGATGAGCGGGTCTAATTTAAATTGAAAATATAACCAGCCAAGCTGAACAATCACTCACATGGAACTAAGGTAACTGATATGCACAAAACGGTCTTCGCAAGGAAAGACGTTATCAGATAAGGTGTTCAATAAGTTTCCACCATTGTGGAGGTAAAATTGATTCAAGAACATTCATCTCCATTTTGTAACGCTGTAATTTATCAGAACAGTTGTCGTCATTTTCTTTATCTGAGTCAAACTCCATTGTCGCCATTTGGTACCTCTTTTCATTTCGTTTGATAAGAATGCAAAGTGTTAAGACCATGGTAGGCAAACTTTATCAATATTTTGAACATTCCCGCCAGTACTTAGTTTAAAATCAAAATAATCGTGTAAACTTAAGGAAATTTGTTATCATTTATCGGCCGCTGTTTTTATTATTTTTTCTTACTTTTTTAAATTTGATTTTAATTCGATAAACAATAATTTAATCGTTAACATTTTTAAACGATTAAGTGAGAAATTAATCCGTATTTTCTCAGCTCTAATATATAGATATATATATATATATATATATATATATATATATATATATATATATATATATACAGTGGAACCTCTCATAACGAGCAATTCGCATTACCAGCAAGAAATGTGAAAAAATGTGTTCCCTTTACGAGCGACATTTCCCATAACGAGTTACGCAAAAGGGGAAGTCTCATTTATTTTCCTTGAAATATATTTGTTAGTCGGGAGTTCGACCCCGATGCATTAGTATGTGTTTATAACTCTTTCTGTTAGCGTATTGATATCGTCTCTGATCCTTCTTTTTTTTATTAAATTTTGAATTCAGACAGTATTTGTATTTTTTAAAATTCTCAACGTGTAATAACCAGTTCAAAAATATCTTCGAAGAAAAATTATAAGAATACAATCATGAGAGAGAAAAAATACTGTTGAAAAATACTATGGAAAAAATTGTTAAGTTTAACGAGTTTCTTGCTTAGAGATTAAGACTCTGGAACATGGTATGCTCGTTATGAGAGGTTCCACTGTATATATTTTACTCAAAGACCAAGCCCTTACTGAAAAATTCATCACTAACTCCAACATTCCGTGTAGGTAGAAGCACACAACCTTGGGGAAGTTATTAAGTACCCTCCCGCGATGGAAACAGGTGAAAAAATATTTATATTATCACTTACTGGCGGCCGAAAACTCAAATGAATTTGTTTGTCTTTATTTGAGCTTTATAAAAACACTTCATTAACTCTGCAACTTTCCATGTAGGTAGAAGCATGAAAGTTTTGAAAAGTGTTGAGTACACTCTCGCGGTAGTGACATGCGAAATAAAAAATTAAAAAAATCACTCATTTAGGGCAAAATGCTTTTTTTTTCTTATATGATTTATAAAAAAATGATTAATCATTAGTTCTCGAACTTCCCGTGTAGTAGAAACATGATAATATTGGAAGTTGTTGATTACACTCTCATGACGATAATCAGCGAAAAAGAATTTTAAAATTCCCACATTTGTTTGACAATGGCCTAAATTTATGTGTTTCCATAAATGAGCTTTGTACTTATTCCCCCATCTTCCAGCAATTTCTTACAGTGTTTCAACGCTCACTGAAATCCTACTTTTCCACTGCGGCGTGCTGTTATTTTGCTAATAGCGCATAAAGAAAATAAACATAAAATTCAACAATCTGCCCATTATTTGTATTTATTTGTTATTCCAGAAAAAAATGTGCTGCAGTGCACTTAACAACCTATTAATGTCTTATGGCGAATTAATAAATAATGCGTAACTAGCTTATATCAGGGGAAAAAATTAATTAAAGAATCCCGAAACCTTGGGTTGCAATGTGTAAAGTTAAAAAAACCTCTTTATTTAAAAGTGAATAATGACGTTTTTTTAAAATATTATTTTAAGGTCGTTTGAAATAGAATCGGGAATTAAACCTTCAAAGTTAATGAACAAAATTGTTTGTGGCCTTTGATCCCTAAGGAAGAGACATTATGTTTGATGTATTAAGAAATAAAACTTAATATTTATTATACAATTTAAAAGGTAGTCTTTTTTTAATGGTATATACTGTGTATATAAAGCAGGATTGTGTGCCCAGAGTAGGTTAAAATTCGAATTAGCTTTTGTTTAAAGTTAGCCATAGGTAATTCTAATTAATTGAAAAGCAGAATCCAGTAATACTTTGTACACTACCATACATCCCTAAAACAAGATTTTTCAAGAAACTTGATAAGAAAATTCTACATATTAAAAAAGAAAAATGTTAGTCTTATTGTTACATTGTCTTCTTCTTCTGTATTCTGTTTTCTACTACTTTTGTATTGCTATTATTACTATTATTATTATTATTATTATTATTATTATTATTACTATTATTATTATTAATAATAATATTATTATTAAAATAGCTAGAATATATAAGAATGTTTATTACTCACCAATAAAAATACAAAAAAAAATTAAAAAAAAATCAACAAACAACAAAAATAACAGAAGAAGAAAAGAAGAAAAAAACAGCATTAAATAATGTCACTCACCTAAAACCAGTGGTGATGTTTTTTTACTCTTAATAACTCTTCCTTCTTCATTAATTAAAGTAACTTTGAATTCATGATAACCTGGTACTAGATCAGTTTCTTTAATTGACCCTATGCATTCATAAACAATCTTTGGTTTCCTCAAGGTATTTTCAAATTTCAATTCGAATCCTGTTATTACGTTAGGATGGGTGTCATTTGCATTAACAGGTTCTCCCTATGATGAAATATATATTTTTTTTAAAAAACATTTTTTAAAAATAATTATTATGTGGAATAACACATTTTAATGCAAGTTCGTAAATGTCGATTTTTACTCCTACGATTTAAAAATGAGCTTGTAAAACAATTGTGAATGCGTCGAAGAAAATGGGAAACATAGTTAATTATAAAATAAGAAAATTTTAAAAAACACACACACAAAAACACACACTTACATCAGTGTATACCATGTAAGAACACTTCACATTCTTTAATAATAATGCTATATAACTTGTAGAGCATATTATATCATATGCTGCTACATCTACAAGAAATCTCTCTTTGAATATTGGAAAGTAACAGATAAAATCATCTGCTAAACAACATATATTTTTGTCTGAAAAATAATAAAATATATTTAACATTTTATGTCTTTAATTTACAATATATTAATATTGTCATGACTAGTTTAAACTTAGCGAACTATATAGTTTATGGGCCTTTTTTTTAATACAAAAAGTAAACTTTGTTTTAAGATATATCACTTTTCTATATACCTTGCATTAGTGTAATTTTCTATTTCAATTAAATAAAATAATACAAATTATGACAAACAAACAAATGTAAAAACCATCATTAACTTACTTGGAACGTTTATCTGCAAAATCTCCAAACTTACTAACTTTTCATACTTGTCATCTGTAATAGCCTTCATTTGGATATAATGTGTTCCTTGATCAAGCCTTTGAATATCAACCCATATTAGATACTTTTTTTAATATAATCAATGGGTAGGGGTCCAGGGTCAGTAGCACTTATCTTGAACCTAGCTATGTTACGTTCATCTAAGTCTGATGGATTTTCAGAAATAACCATATCCTGTTCAAGGAAAAAATAATAATACTTTATTTTTAAAATTATTAATTAGACCTAAAATAAAATTGTAATAATTATTAAAAAATATAGTAAGAACATATTTTTTAAAATAAAAATGTTTTAAATAGCATTATCTTAAAATACTCATAAGAATAATACAATATAAATTTAAAATAATAAATTACCTCAGCTATGGTGTAAACAAACAGAGTCAAATTTAATACAATAATAATACGACCAAAAAAAAAGTTCAAACGTTTCTATGCATGTATTGCCACAATAACTAGTCTCAAAAACCTCCTTCATTAAATGTATCTAAAAATGCAAGTTTAACAATTGAACGACAACAATGTATCGGGCTGGTGTGCTCCTCTGGATACCATATGTCGAGACGCTGACTCATCTCTCAACCTGACTAATTGGCCACGCATCTTGCTTGCTCTCACTTCACGTGTGCATCATCCTTCATTCTAGAACATTAAGGGGATACTCGGACAATAACTTTAGTTTTGGCCCCACACTCCATTGAGAGAGAGTAGAAATATAGTTGTTCGCATTTTAAAATTGTTGGAGGGTACTCAATAACTTCTAAAAGTTTCATGCTTCTATATAAAAGTGAAGTTGAAGAATTAGTGATGAGTCACTTTTATATAGCTTATATGAGAAAAAACTACGTTTTCCCCTGGCCCCCAGTGAGTGATAATTTAAATTGATTTCCCCTGTTTCCATCGCGGGAGGGTACTCAACAACTTCCCCAAGTTGCATGCTTCTACGTACACGGACATTGGAAAATTACTGATGATTCCCTTTTTATAAGAAACAAAAACAACATTTGGGCCCTCGGTCCCCAATGAATGATAATTTAAATATTTGTTCACCTGTTACCATCGTGAAAGTTAACTCAACAACTTCCCAAAGTTTTCATGCATCTACCTACACTTGAAATTGGAGATTTAGTGATGAGTCGGGTTTTATAAATGCTGATATTAGGAAACAAAACTATATTGAGCCTCAGGCCTCGATGAGGGGGAATTTTAAATTATTTGTCAATTATCGCCATGACAGTGTACTCAACAACATACCACAATTTTCAAAAAAAAGCATACTCCAATTTTGTCGTGTTGTCAGAAAATGTTAAAATTTCATGATTAAATTAATTCTGAAAATATAACTAATCTACTTATCTATAGGTATGTATTTGTGTCATATTGATATAGAAGTTGATATTAATTAGACATGTTTGATTCCTATTTAAGATTCGATAATTTCAAATCAAAAAGGACAGTCGATGACAAAGAGCGCCGTTCCAAAGAAAAGTTCATAAAAGGAGATTTTTCATAGAATAACAAAACATGTGTATGTGTTTGAATTGTTTGGATTGTGTGGCTGTTTTCAAGGAATTCAAAAACAAGCAGAAGTACAAGACCAAACTTCCTCACAATTACAAGCTGACTGAAACTTGATGAAATGAGAAGCTGAAGCAACTGGAAGCTGGATTAGCCTCACAGCAAAGCTTATTTTCAGGAATTGGTCATGCAATTAAAATCCCTCAGAGGCAATTTATGAGGTGGCAACACTGTTGAAACAACACAGCAAATCATTTACTGATGACAAGTTTGTAGACGAATGCGTTATGAAAATTGGTGAAAATATCTATCCCCTGAAAAAGCAGAATAGAAACAATGTTTGCAGTCACGCAACAAAGTGATTCATATAATTGAAGAATCTCATCATACTTTTAGAGACAAATAAGTGGCGAAAGCAGAAACAATGGTTTTTTGTTTCGATATCCTGTGTTGACAGCACTGATGCATCTGAACCTTTCCAACTTATTTTTTGAGGAGTTATTGGTAACGTGTGTTTGAGTGAAGAATTACTTGACCTTCAGAGTCTTGAAGACCAAACAAGAGAAAAAGATGTATTTGCTTCCATTTATTCTGCTGTAAATTACATTTAACTACCATGAGATAAAATAAATGGAATTATTAAAGATTGTGCTCCGGACGTGATTGGTAAGCATGGTGGACTAGCAAAACTTGTATGTAACAAAGTCAGTGTAGAGGGTTGCAAAGCTTTTAAACGTCACTGCATCATTCACCTAGTTCTTTGGGCCAAACGTCTTAGATGTGGTCACGCCATTAAGACAGCGATATAAGCTATATCAAATCTATTTGCTCTATAGCCCTGTTTAATCAACAGTTTCAGCAGTTTCTTCTTGACATCAAGGGATTATACATATATTTTCTGTATCGCAATGATATAAGATATCTCAGTCGCGGTACAGCACTTAAGCGTTTCAACGCACGTAAAAAAGCAAGAGGGCAATTCATGGAAGACAATGAACATCAATTCAAGAACTAGCTGATACTAGTTTGCTGACAGATTTTGCATTTTCAGATAATATGACAAAACATTTAACATTCTAAACACAAATATTCAATGTCACAATGCAGCGGTAAGCCAATCATATTCCTAAATCATGAATTTTTGAAACACGCTGCAACTTTTTTTAAAGGCAACTATCTAAAATCCAGCTACATACCACACATTTACCCTCACTACAGGATTATTTTTTTTTGCTTCACCTTTTACTTTTGGCCCTGTTAAAGCTCCGGGAAATCCGCAGCTGGAACTCATTGAGTTGCCTCGCGATGCTAATTGTTGCAACAGAAAACAAGAGCTTTCTCTCATTAACCGTTACCGTAACCTAGATAGAGAATGATTCCGAGAGGTTGAAATATTTTGCTAAGAAAATGCTCAGCTCGTCAAATTGTGTGAGCATACATTTTCAGTAATGAGTTTTAACAAAAATATTGTTAGGACCAAATTGGTGACTCTCACATGTGTGATATCATACTTAGTAAATATGTAACATTGATCATGACATCTTATAATTACTGCATTCAAGATCTTAGTTTCACCATTCACATTTTAATCCAGTCCGAATATGTTTACTACCCGTGTAAGGAAAATGGTCCGCCGCGCAAAAAATTTGGACGCCCCCTTAATTTCAACAATAATCACAAAGAAGATGGTCCGACTAACTAACTAAAAAAATGCCAAGGTGCTAGTATGCAATGCATTAAAATGGTGAATAAAACTTAATTAATAGACTATAATGTAAATCGGCTTAAAAACGTTTTAAGCAATAAAAAATAATTTAAAGTCAATAATAACTACTTACGTCTAAAAACCCAGATACATTTAAGCTGTAGTTTCTGTGTTCTGACATAGCTGTAGCTACAATCCAGCTGCTATTATCATCATATAAAGTGCTAATCCATTTAAGCACTATTTGTTCATCTGGAGGATTAACATAAAGATTTTTTTTTAATAATTTTTTTTTAAAAATCGTTTTGTCTACATTTGCTAAATAAACTGTTACTTATTTAAAAACTAATAAAGTAAAACGTATTTATGGAATGTACCCATACATAATACACATTTTTGTTTATTTATTTTAAAATCAATAAATTGTTAAGCACGAAAACTCACGTAGACTTTTCTGTTTCTCAAAATGCTATTAGGATTTTTTCTTAAAATAAATAAAGAAGGCTAAAATATTTTTTTAAATATATATATTATCACATGAATGAGATATCATGAGATGCTGCCGTGCTGGTCAACCATTGGAAAGTTCAGACCCGATGACTTACAATATAAAGGCGAAAAATATGTGTATAGTATGTGAAAAATATTGCAGTTCGACCATCTTTTGTGATTCCTGCGGCCAAGATCTGAATGCTATGTGGAATATGCAGTAAATCAGATGAAGGATGCATGGGTAAAAGAGCTTGCAGGCTATGTCACGATAAAGAATAAATCAGGAAGAAGAGGTCAGCAGCCCACAAAAGTTTTCAAGGTCAAGCTGCGAAGATGCTTAGAAATTCAGATGCAAAATTCCCACCAGTGAAAGTTTGAGATAACGTCCGCGTTCACATACAAGATATTGACAGAGGTCGCGGTGATCCGAGATGCATTTAAATATTGTCATGAACATTGAAGATGGCTTTTTCAAGTTAGGAGCAGAACATCTTATCTTATCTTTAATATCCTTTACAGACACTCCTTATTTGAAGAAGATTTTTGCGTCATACGCTTATCTATCGTTTGTGTTTAGTCAAACAACTGTATTCCAGAAGCGAGTTTTCTATTTTACATGAGAAACTGCTCACACTAGAATTCGTGGGTACCGAAGAAAATTAATACGAACCGTCACGTCTTCCCAATCACAGACTGATGGCCAAAACTATAATATAGATGCCATTGCAGTACTAAGTGAGCAGCAAATTGCCGCTAATGTATGAAGAACAAACGATTATGTTATTGAAAATGTCACAAAAATTTCGGCCTGTTGTAATAAGTGATAGCAAAGAGTAAGTTATTATACTTATTACGTTCACTTTTGTAACTGATTTTTATCATTTGTAACTTACAATCAATGGCAAGTATTAAATCATACTAGTAAACCTTCAATCTGCTCATGTATGCTTTCTTCGGGATTTTGCCCATTGACCCTAGCCATTTCGCGAACTGCCTGGCCAAAGCCCGAATTTCGTGCACTATGCTGGTAATTTACAGCAACATTAGCCACTTCGCGAAGTGACCGATTTCGGGCTTTTATCGTAAGAGATACATAATTCATTATGCCTAGGTTTTTCTGTTAATTTACTTTTTACTCTTGATCTCGTTAATTGACATGTAGATGTTACATTAATTTGCATACATAAAAATTTCTTAGCCTTTTTTAACTTAGGATTTTTCCATTAGATATGTATTTCTTTGTGTCTGTTTGCGTGTATTTTTTTTTCTGAATGGTATAAAAAATAAATAAATACAGTAACAAAAATTACTTACTTTTCAGTTGAAATTCGTGACACAAAGTAACACTTTGATTATTGTATTCACAAGTTAAATTGTCCATTTAAAAAATATGCTCAATATAATATTCTTCCATTATATAAAAGACGCTTCGATTTATAAACTGATAATATTTATCCCGGGTGACAAAAGACAGATACTTGCCACCAAGCAAATTAACAGATACAGGAAGGCACACTGTTGTATCACAAATGCTGAGGATAAGTCTTCTTATTTCACCCTTAATCCGTATGTACCAACTCCACGTTAACCTAGACACGTTATTTCCACTAACAGCGCATGATGCGATTAAATTGTCTTCGGGTGATACATAGCAAATCTTTACATCGTCACCTAAAAATATTTTTTTTAAAAATCAGTATATTAAAATTACTATTTAAATTATTATTTATAAAATGCAAGTGTGTCTTAAACATGCACACATAAGAAAAAGTAAAATCCAATTTATTTTGTCATAATAATTATAAACGTGTTTAAAATAACACTTTCTTCTCGGGTCGAGCTGGCGCTTTTAGGATCTGGCTCATTGTTTCACTGGCAATCCTCATACAGCGGCATCACCGTAAATATAATTTTCCACAGGTAATGGGGCTGCCTTGTTGGGGGATTCAATCAACAGATGTCCGACGGTCTCCTGAGTGCTGCCACATCAATGACAGCTATTATACCTTCTTGAGCCAAATCTATGTGGCGAAAAAGTTCAGTCAACATTTAAGTGATAAGAGCCTGATTGATACACTGTAGTTTCCTTCAGGGATCACTCTTTCTCGGTTCCTGCATGCACTGGTAAACGTTTCTTGCCGCGTCTCCAGAATCGCAGCCCATGAGCCACTTCTCTCGGAAGTTTTTCTTAAGTTACGATTAAACAGCCACATGGGTCATCGGTCAGTCAGGTTGTTGCTAAACTTAAAAGTCATTTGCGAAAAAATAAGACCTCTCTAGCTTCGACAGGCTGGTGCATCCATTGATTAACTGTTGGAATGCTGACTTGTTCCAGGATATCAGCTACTGTCTACAAAAAGACCTTGCCTCCAGAATGTATCGAAACGAAGCTTCGGGGTATTGTCTTGAGTCGGAGAAGACAACAAAGGTCGGAAATGATTTTTCCTTAGATGTGTTACATTGCACGTCCTACAGACCCCTATTGAATGCTTCCAGATCTGCATCGTAATTAGTAGATGATTGTCCACATAGACATCTCTACACTGTCTGTAAAGGAATGGGGTATTAAATAAGCACTACGAACAAAGATCTTCCATCCTTTAAACATTGTTTTACAAAAGTATTGTGCATTTAATTTCACACGAACTGTTACTAATTTGTTATATTGGTCCTCATTTCTGTTGACATTCCAACTATATATTTTCCAAAATGTTAATGCACTTCTTGACCAGAGATGGGACTCATACGCCTTTAAGGAACTGACCACATTGCCACATAATGTAGTTTTTATGAAAATAATTGTCCTCGTAGACATCAATAGATTTAAAAGAACATTTCAAAACGATTTATTGCTACGTGTAATTCTGTAATTTTAAATGTCCTCCAGTTATATAATTATCTCTGTGCCTTTACTATATTTTTCCATGGGGCCATAATATGATTTAGTAGACAATTGCTTGAATGAGCTTCTACGGCTAAGCATCGTTTTGTTAAAAACAAAGTAGTTATTATGTGTTAATTCTTGTGTAGTTTAAGTATGGCACTAAAAATAATGTAATAATTAACTAATACATCCATATTAAAATTCATGAAATACAGATTTTTATAATAATTTTGTCATTGAGACAATAAAAAATATAAAGCACAATGTAATTACTCAAATGGATATTAAAAGAAAATTGAAAGAGAAACAAAACACGTAATTTAAAGCACCACGTTTTGATATTTATTTGGCCTTACACATTTATGAAGTTTATAAAAATATCACGTATTGCTATCCATATGAGAAAATATTAAGACTTAATAACAAAACGATTTTTTTTATAAATGTTCCGAAAGGTAGTAACCGTTTAAAAGAAATTAACTATTTAAACTTAAAAGAAAGTTAAATAAATTTAAATATATATATATATTTTTTCATAATATAAAATACGTTTTTTCAAAACAGACTTAACATGATAACCAGTATTATATGGGGGCAATTTACAGTCCACTCCTCTCCATCATATTTTATTGAAGTGTACGATAAAGACTTTGCTTAAGTCTAAATAAAATATTATACAAATATTCAGTGATTTAGATTTAGACACACTAACACAGGTGTGAAGAAAATACATATTTACACATTTTCTTCATAAACAACTATTTTTAAGAGACATGTTGTTGTGTTGACATTGTATAAGCATGCGAGATGACTTGACTGAGTAGGAAACACGTTATGTGTTCTGAGAATTGAAATCATGCGTGGTCGTGAACTGAGAATGGCTGCCTATAAATGTAAGGTTCGGAGTTTTGATTAAACAGATGTTACACAGACCACTAGCTGTTGATGCCTCGTTTCTTGAGTCAGTTACATGTACACTATTGGTAGGAAAATGCTTTACGTGATATATTTTGTTTAAACTTTTTTTTTAAATGTAATTACATTAAAATTTACAGAAACAGTTACATGCCTTCATTTTTATTGACACACAGCAAAATAATAATTAAACAAACTGCCGATGTTTGAAAATGCATTTTAGGAAACGTTCTTTTGTTGATACGTAAATGTTGTAAGAATTTTAAATTAGTTGATACTTAATGCGAACTCTTTATACATTAAAAAAAACACAAAAAAACCCATTAAATAGCGAAAACGAGCTCTCGTTTCAAATTGATTTTTTTTCCTGAAGCTTAGTATGTTCACAAAATAACTTGTTCAGGTAATTCTAAAGAGTTCCATTAGAAATGAAATGCGAAATTATAAAATACAATTTCGAAAAGTTAACTGACACAAATTTGGTTTTTGCATTTCAAAAGGTGTTTAAGTATGTAGAAGATTTTATTTTTAAATAACATAAATCATATTTTTTAAAAAAACTTAATTTAAAAAAACCTATTAAAAAAAAGAGCAGTCATATTTTCATAGAAATTAGGATAACAAATTAGTATAACCTTTAAACGACACACACAATTTCAGACATAATTCATTTGAAAACTGTCATGTAATCGTTAAGAGTAAAATTCCAAGCACGATGTAAGGCACGTGTGGAAAAAAAAACACAAAATAAAGTATTTTTAGATTTATCTAACACGACTGACTTTCACACTTCCATTCTAGTAAAAGTGTCTTAATTTCATAGGTAATATTTTGAAAGTAAACATCAGAATATATAATTGAAAACCTAAAATTATACCTCAAACCAAAAATAAAATATCTTAAGAAAACCGTTTAGTTACACATTTTTTTTTAAATGACAGAAAACGTGCTAATTATTAATTTAATAATAACAATAATAAATTGCTAATTTGTATAGCGCTGTATCCCAGCAGGGAGCCGAGCTCACAGCGCTGTACATGGAGATAATAACATACATATACTAATTAAATAAACATTTTTATCATAATAACCACATAAATGACAGTACGTTACACATAAGCTACGTTAATCATTAATACGAAATGTTGTTTCTTTAATTTTGAAAAAAAAATTGAAAAGATGCGTCAAGTGAAGTCTTTAGGACTTGGTAGTTGAAATACTATGGTTGTGTAATGGTAGAAAATGCCATTGTTCGGCTGCACAAAAAGAGAATGACCTTTCCCAAATGTTTTAGTTAGTGTCTTAGGAATACAGAGAATGCGCGTGTCCGTAGAAGACCTTAGCTGACGACTTGGTGAGTAGACCGACAGAAGCTCAGTAAGATAGGAAGGAATTGAGTCAGAAAAGAAATTTATTGACATTCAGTTCTTGATACAATGAAAATTAAAATTTTAAGGTATATCATCCATGTCATTAGACAATTAAAAAAAATGTCATAGCAAGATTGACAATTGATATATTGTTTGTTAACTTGCATTGCGAACTGTACTTTTGAAGTGCTGGTATAGCATTAAAATAGTAATCTCACTATACATATTGTAATTACAGCTCTTTGTGTTTGTTAATTATTTAATTTTAATAAAAAAGACGTTGCATTAATTAAATTTTACTGTAACTAATTACTAATTACATTAATTTATACATAAAAATAAACATTGTCCAAAAACATTATTTTGATGTATATATTTTTTGTATTAAATTAAGTGAATTGTTAATCAAAATTTGCCAAGCCTTTTCCGAAATTTCAAAATTTAAATGATACAAAAATTATCAGCTTAAGTACCCTTTACAAACGTTGACCGCTGCTAAACTTCAATCACTTAACAAAATCGGAAGTGACCTCTCTTAAAAGCTTTCTTGTTTATCGCGCAAACCATAATCTGATAATAATATATTTGAAAATGCACCGTTCAAAATAAAGTTTACTGTACTCAAAATCCAATCATAAATAATGTTTGTGTATGTATAAAATTTGCACAATCTGAAGTTTAAAGGAACCCGAAAAATAGAAGATTACTATTACCGGTTCCCTGATTTCGATAAAGATCTAATAGAAATTTAAGACTAGTTTATGACATTTGTCCTATTCAATTAAATGGTACTCAAGCTTTTAACTGTTAACTTTATTTGTATGTAACTCTTTTGTAGGCGTTCTCACAATACAGAATCTTGTGCACAATAATCCACTGAAGAACTTGTTTCAACAAAACAACTTTAATATGTATATTTGTACACAGAAATATCATTTGAGGTAATACAACGTGGAAATCTTGAGGCACACACACATCCCGTCCTTCATTGGCGGAAGTCTTTTAACAACTCCTCGCCCAACACTTTCAACCAATAGGAATGCTCCTTTCTTCCCGCGTTTCTTATTCACGTGACCTTACGTCACAAATCATGTTAATCACACTCGACAAAGGTGTGGTGTTCACTGACGTATATATGCAGAAAAGATATCAAAAATTGCTTTTATCATTTGGGGAAGGTGTAAAACGTTAAGATTTGTCAAAGCCTCGTTTCAAAATTTGTGCACAACTTTTCCCACTTAACACCGTTTTCGAGGCAGTAGGGTAGCTATGTATTTGAGTATTTTGGAACTTATGCATACTCGTAAAGAAATGTGTATGTACCTGGTTTTTACTTTATGGGACAAAGATGTAGAGAAAATTATGATATTTCATAACACCGTTTCTTGCAGATTTGCCACAAAATAAGCAGTTTTGACATTTATAGAATGCAACAACTTATTCTAAAATCTTAATAAGCAACAAAAACGGGGTTAATCAATATTTTTACAAGAAACTGTGTTAAGTCATCTACATGTTTAATGTATATAAATAATATATCCAAGATCATCAAAACAAATAACACTTTTTTATGATATTTGCTGATGACTGTATACTCTATATAACAATTAAGCCAGAAGAAGATTTCAAACTTTATTAACAACAAAAACAAAAACAAAAAAAAACAAAATAAATAATAAAATAACCTTATGAAATAATAAAATGGGAAAACTTATTTGACAATGTCTTTCCACCCAGAAAAGTGTCATCTGTTAAGAATTACTAAGAAAATAAACAAAGAGATTTAAAATATGTCATTCATCACAAATACTAATTCAAACTTAAGAAACAAAAGACTTAAGTGTAAAGATAAATGAGAAATTATCATGGAATTCTTAAGTCAATGAAGCATTTTGTTTTTAAAAGTAATCCTTATAAAAATAACTTTTACAGATTTAATCCATCCACCAAAAAAAATAGTAATAGCTAAGTAATCAATATACATAATGTTCAATGTATGTCACGTCCCGTCTGCCCCTTCTGTCCTGTCCGTGACGCTACTAATTTTAGAAAGCAGCGCACCAAATTACTGCACAAAAAAAAATATAACTCTTTTGGAACGTTCCGCATAAAATTGTTTATTAAGAAAATACATGAATAAAATACAAATAAATAAAACTACTGAATATTCTGTATTACATTATTTTTAATTATGATGTGTATTTTGTCAAAATAAATATATTTCAGCTGAAATGTATTTAATTTATTTTGAAAACGTCCATCATTTTTGACGGATAATAAACCAGTATTAATATATAAAGAAATAAATTATTACTTAGAAATGCAGCGTAAAAATAAGGATACATTGGATACACATAGACATAATGTATTAAAACACCTTTCTTTTTCCTTATGCAAGAACAAACTCGCTAAAATTCTTGTTCTTGTCCGGAATTTGAACGTGTAATGGATTGCCGGATGAAAGCAAACATGTTATCAATATTTGAATCTATTATTCAACTGTAAGATTAGAGATATAACAATGATAAACGTAGGACGCAATAATAATATGCATAGCAGGAGCGACTGTAGATAAAGACGACTTGCTTACAGTTTCATATTTTTTTTTGTTATGTATCATCCTTAACGTCACAAAATTCATTGCTCGTTCTTGGGGGCTCAATGAATCTTGTGAACGCTACTTCACTTGACCTATAGTTTGTCAGGGTCTGAAAAGGGGGTTATTATTATCATGATTATCCTTAACGTATTACAGTATCAGGGGTTGAACGTTCTTATTGGTATGATGATTTTAGTGCATTGTTTTTTTTTAATCTGGAAGTAAAGTTCCAACTCTGTTAGTATTGTATTCCTTAATCTCACTGCGGGACTATCCACTAAAACAATAAACAGTTTTAAATGACACAAACACTATTCAGTGAAATTTCCACATTCATCTGATTACCATGAAAATTTGACACGTGTTAGTTACTGTGTCTATAAATAAATGGATCTTGAATATAAAAGATACACAATAATATGTTGCACATATAACTCTTTGGGAATATTGCAGAGAAACAAAATTGTCTTATTTTGTCGAACAATTACGATTATGTTTGCATTTTCAATTGATTCTGATCCCAAAAAATCATAATTAAATCAATGATGATTTTCAAAAAAAAGACATAAATAATTATAATAATAATAATAAAATTACAATTTTAAAATATATATATATATATATATATATATATATATATATATATATATATATATATATATATATGTTTTGAGCTTTAAATCTTGCACCGATCGACCCTGGGAACATTTATATCGTTTTTGTAATCAAATCAATGTAAATATTATTTATATTGATGGCATAGAAAAGAAAAAAAAACTAAAATAATATCAGGTATTGACCACTTAATGTCCATTCCTGCAGGGCCGGGAATCACAAAATATTATTTGTTAAACTTTTAATTCTTAACTCGCCCTTTAAAAGTGTCCCATTTTGAGGGGAAACAAATTTTCATTATGGCCCAGATTGAAATGAGCTGGGGTTATGAACTTAACGTAAAGCATCGATTGATCCTGAATGCCCATATTTTCATTTTTCTTTTTCATTTTTATAAGCTATTTTAGGAAAAAAAATAGTCATCGATCGCTATAAAATAGTAAGAAATCGTGGCATACCCTCCCTCGAATCTGTTTCAATTTTTCAAAACATACCACTCACATATATAATGGGTTAATGGATTGATCTTGACCGAAACTGGACCATAGAAATGTGATGGCTTATACTAAAATAGTATATAACAATTAAAACCCATCGTTAACTCACTTGGGACTCTGAGCAGCAATTTTCTGTTTGTAGGAAATTTGTAAGATCTTACTCCCCACTTTATATTACACGATATTTACAAACATTTACACACACCTCAGTCAAGTTCTCGATCAAAAAGTGAAAAGGGTTTAAACTGAACATTTTGAAACGTTTAACCCCATGTGAATTAAATGTCATTTTTTGTGTATGCATAAATTAAAACATTGACTATCAGTGTTAAGTATTTTGGTTCTGTTGTCTAGGATATATTAAATAGTTAAACTTGGCTCTAGAACCTAGTATTACAATACTTAAATACGAGTATTAGTATTAGTCTAGAACTACACAACTACATACAATTACTATTATATCTAAACACATACAAATAATTAATCATGTTATGACGCACAACACCTCTGTATACATAAGAGAGAATATTTAATACATAACAATATATGCCTACAAAATGGAATAGATTAAAATAAATATATGGTTAACACTAACGATTAACATAGGACGAAGACTGAATGCAGATATGAATTGCGTATGGACCAACTTCCTTTTGGTCAGTGTGTGTGGCCAATAGATGAGTGATTGTTACTTCTACGTCACTGCTTCTATTAATTGGGTTGTACGATTCTTTTACTGAGATCCGGGGTCAAGCCTCATCTATGTGAAATGATTGACAGCTTGGTCTGCACACAGCGATGCCCGTTTTCCATAGTGGTTCTCACGTTTTGAGTCGCCTTGTGCCCTTTCTTCAACACCAGCACGTCTCCTGCCTGGTCTGCTCTATGTTGGCTTGACTAACTGCTGTTCTCGTGCTATAAACTACTAGCTGAAAACAGTAATAGCGAATACCTTAACTAACTATTACTAATCAACATAATAATACAAGGAATAATAAGCATTTAACAATAGCATCTACAAAATACATTTGATATATTCTAACTAATTAATCAAACCTGAAAACAGACTTCCCAGCTAGGCTCAAGCTCTTATTTCACAGTCTAACACCTCAGAACTCAATTCTCATGGTGGTCAGTTTTTCGTGTTTTTTATTTATTTATTGTTTTATTTATTTATTTTAAAAAAAAATATTTTAGTTGTCAATCATTGCAAACAATATTTGAAAAAGTGTGAATGACAAATGATATTTCAAATGAATCCTAAAACCTCACAGACAAATTAGTTGCTTATTGAAGCAACATACAAACACATTTTAAACAAAATAATAATATGTAGTTTCACTAAACATGTCATATCAACTTTTGGTTTTATTAAATAATTTAGTAGATACTTAAGTGTCATTAATATTTGAATTTTTAAGGGAAATTATTAAATACATTTATTACTACATTTATCTTTGAATCTTTTTGCTTATGACCGTGGAAAATAAAAATGTTCCCCCTGTGTTACAGCAAATTTAAGAAGTCACTGAAATTACAGCTTAAAAATAAATAAATTAACATACTGGAACATTTGAATCTCATTTCCATTCTCACTTCTATAAAGCAGTTGAACAGAATTTCATTCTTTAATATGTAGAAAACTTTCAAATCACAATCGAAACAATTCTCAAGCATGACAAAATGGTGGCGGTGATTTTTTTTAATTAAAAAAAAATTGGGGTTGGGGGGTCGTCACATTTTTGGCGATACAAATAAATAGTGTTAAGGACAACAAAAAAGATATAAAATTATAACAATTCTCAAAAGTATTTTGAGGGACTCAACAAACATCATCAAAATATTGACATACTAGATACGACCCACGCCAAAGCATACGCCGTATACTTGCTCAAAGATAGTTCAACGAAGGGTCTGAGAACGGACACAAACAGCAGCACGAAGAAATGAGAATAACGCGAATGAACATAAATAGAAGTAAAAATAAGATTTAAAAAAAACACTTTTTTATAAGTGGACCAATTATAAAAACGTGGTTTTTAAAAATCTTATTTTTACCACTTTTTTATTAACTCACTTTCGTTCCTGTTTGTGTGTCTGTCCACAATTTTTCAAATCTGCCAAAGTAAAATTAAAGCACTTCTGATGGTCCTATAGATCTCCATATTTTACCACAGATAGATCTTGGATGACAATGCATTGTTTAAAATATCAGATCGATCGAATGTACCGTTATTAAATTATTGAACTTTTTAGTTTATCTATATATAAGCATATGTATTATCCGTCTGCCCTTGATTACATTACATTCACGTGCCGACTTTACACCAGCCCCGAACATATCAACAATGTTTAACATCAAGGGGAGATCAATCAACTTCAGTCTGTAAAATGTTTGTTGGGCAATGCGTATTATATTTGAACAAAATCAATACTTCAAAACTCACCATAGCATACACTTAGACTAAAAAGAATAAAATAAATAAATGTAAAAAAGGATTTTTAAAAACCACATTTTTATAAATGGACTAAAATGAAGAAAATAATTTAAAACGTACAAGTTCAAGTGCTTTATTTTAATATGACTAAATACGTGGGTCGGGTGTTTGGTGTAATATTTACGGACTTAGGGGGCGAAAGACAGATCTATAAGTGAGAGAATGAGTGAACTGCATATGTAAAACCTCATAAGCACCCGGCCCATGTTTTTAGTCACATTAAATCGGACTAAAATGAAGGAAATAATTTAAAACTTATAAGTTCAGTACTTTGATTTAATATGACTAAAAACGTGGGATGGCGGCTTCCAAAGCCCATTCCAATTTAGAAATACAACACAAGGATAGGTGTTTGGTTAAAAAATTAAAGATTCATACTTTAGAAAACAAAAGAGAGATCTATAAGTATAAGTGAGCGAATTAGTGAACTGCTTATGTAAAACCTCATAAGCTCTTTTTGCGTTGTACGAACCGGAACCCCTCACTCCATTGGCCAGGTATTTCTTCTTGCATCCAAGCAAACAGCATATTTGTGATGTCCTGATTAGCTCTTTCAACGCTCCCCTGACTTTTTGAGTAGCGCGACTTATCATGAACGATCTACAAGATGGGTCAGTACTAATTTAGGCTGCTTACCACATTGTTTGCTCATTCCCTGGCGTTATTGGACTGTAGAATAATTGGAGCAACAAGCAAAGTAAATATGTCTACGAGCTGGTATGCTACTTATTGTGCCCTCTTTGTCTTCATGCCACTGAGAACCACGAACTTGGTTAGGTTATCTTGATACATCATTATAAACTTGTTTTCCCCATCAGGAGGGGGTAGAAAGTCGATAGATCGACCTGAAAAGGAGAGTTGAATTCAGAAAAAAAACTTTGGCTTGACCACACATACTTTTTGACTTCATTTTTTTTTCTGGCAAGGCCGGCACGGTTCGATAAGGTAATAACACAGTCCAATATCATGACGGACAGCGTTCTTTTGTATTTGGGTGAAAGTTCATTCAATATTGTTTCCTTTTCTCCGTAACCATTGGCCAAATGGGCTTTATGAAGTACATCAACTATCTCAAAGTCCGCGACGTAAAACCGAATGACACTCACGCCTTCTTTAAAAGGGTAGATCAACTTACATCATGACATCATAGTCTTACACCAGCCAATAGCCCCGTGGTTTTTGCTTATTGGTGGTCTTAGCCATTTTTACATCGTATGCCAATTTTTGGTAACATTTTCGGTTTTAAATTAAAAACCCGTAAACAAAAGTGGTTGACTAAAAATCCCTTATATATGAGACTACTATAAGTATTGATTATGTTCAAACGCGACAAACATTTACAGACTGAACCCGAATTATCTCCCCTTGCTTTAAAACCGGGGGAAGGGGGGAGGGGGTGTGAACATCGACAGCTGACGTCAACGCGTTTACTCAACTAACACGTGGAAGAAAATCATTAACAAACTGTGAACGTGAATTACATTTGTTATATATAGATAAACTAAATTAAGGTACTTTCGATTGATCTGAAATTTTGAAACTATGCATTTTTAGGTGACACGAGTCTATATGCAAATTTTCAGCTCGTTAGCTTTACGGAAAGTGTGTCATTAAATCCCTTATAGTAACTTCACCGCCGTATCTGTCGTTATGTCGTCATCTCTCTCTGTCTTGGGCGGGCGGAAAAAACAAAAGTAAAAAATGACCCACTTCCCGTGATGCCATCGAGTTGAAATTTGGCACACGAACCCGTGTCACATAACAATGCATCGTATCAAAAATTCAGATCGATCTAACGTACCGTAATGCATTTTTAGTTTATCTCTATACGAGGTATGTAATTCAATTTCGCTGTTTGTTATTGTTGTTTTTACGTGATTTTTCAGTTGCGCGTTTACGTGACCCATCGAAGTACCGGCGTGCTTTTGTTTACATTTTACGTGTCACGCTGAGCTCGGTCAAGCGAACGGTGACCAGACTTTTACCCTCTCCCACCCCCATCCCCCACCCCAGGGTTATGGAGCAAAGTTGAGTTAAGACAGATTCAGACTCTAAATGTTTGTCGCGTTTGAAAATAATCAATATTGTTAGTTATGTCTCATATATAAGGGATTTATAATCAAAAACTTTGTTTTTACGGGTTTGTTTTATTTTTTACTATTGCTTTTCCGCCCGCCCAAGACACAGAGAGAGAGAGAGAGAGATGGCAGTGAAGTTAATATAAGGGAATTTAAAAACGCTGTTTTTAGCAGCTTTGTATCTTACTTTAGATAACTCATCGTAGAACCGTCGTTGCATGTCAACATGGCGTGATTCCTGTCCTAGCACTACATTCTCTTCCAACATGGTCACACAGCAATCCAAGGAAAACGTTATGGGAGAACGTCTGTGGAATCTCAGCCGGATGACGTCGTGAGAAAAACTGTGATAATGTTGTCTTTGATTTGGTAGTGGAGCGTCGTACTGGCTAAACGCTGTCTTACAATAAATTTCAACGCTCACAGTCTTCGAACGTCATCATCAAAAGCGACCAAAGCGCCACCGACAACATCAGTGGTTGTAAAAATGGCGGGGTAGGCCCGTTACATATTTTGCCGGACGACAACTCAGCATTCTATAGAATGCCCAGGCAAGGTATGAAATAGCAATCCTTTCATACTTTGCTTGGTAACACCAGTCAATCTTTACATTGCCTAGGCATTCTATAGAATGCTTAAATTTCACACTTTGCATGTAGCATATATATATATATATATATATATATATATATATATATATATATATATATATATATATATAGATATATATATATATATACTACTTCTGAATTTATAAAATTCAGTCTGTATACTAACTCATTTGTCAGGTATACGCTCTTATACAGACGCACGTTTTCTCTCTGTTTCTAAGACATACTATAAAAATTTATGAGGACTTTTCTGTTTTCTCTTTTTGTGCCCCCAAACAATGGGAACATCTACTATTAAATATTGGCATACTCAATATGGTAACGTAAGTTATGTTTAAAATTAAGTCACTATATTTTGCAGTTAGAAAAATATTTATTTTTTTAAAATTAAAAACAAATGTAAAAATGTTATTATATAAAGTGCTGCAAGCCATCCTGCTTGCTTTGGTATTGCTGCATATACTTTATAAAAGTTATATTATTGTAATTATTATTAAATAAATATTATTTATTCATCCAATGATATTCAATCTAAATCAAGTTGTTGACTACATTTCCGTAAATGTTTGCCTTATTCTTGTATATTACCACTTTCTCCGGAGTAATTGAGCCCAAAAGCATTCACTGCTGACAAATCCACGTTCGCGTCTCTAATACTACAAAAAAACTGATCTCCATTCTTGAAACTAGGGTGCACAACAAACTTATCTCTATTCTTCAACCAAGCGTTTACAACATGCTCATCTCTATTTTTGAGCCCAGCGAGTACAACAAACTCGCATCTCTATTCTTGAACCCAGCGTGTACTGTTGTTAATGTCTAGACTTAAATTGTCTACGATAAATTATATGATTGTTCGAAATACATACGATATGTAATTTTAAAATTTAAATGAACCCATGCCTAAAATAATCAATTTTAACATAACAAAAGAGCATTAAAAAAAATTAAAAAGACAACAAACTTAAATACAATTGCAACTTTATTAACATATCAACTTAATTTAATATAATTTCACTTAAATAAGAACAAAACATTACACATATTATTATAGAAATAGCGATATCTTTAAATTTTAATAAGCCATAAACCTAGGCTTACCTCTATTCAGTGCATGTGTGTTTAGTTCCATTGACCTGATCACCACAAGCTACAGTGTCCTAGTAAATCCTAATATAAATACCCAAAACCAAAATAACCCATTACATAGAATAAAACCTTCCACTCAAACCCCTAAAATAGCTATACACATTATTTTAGAACGAATCATCCAATAAAATATTCAAAAACAAATGTAAATAATTAATTTCAAAAGCTTTTAAAACAATTTGTATAGATTTAGAGTGATCAATAAAAACAGAAGCACCAGACAATTTAGCTGTTTCCTAAAATTGGTTAAACCCTTATATTATAACTCTGAAATATTGAATAGCATCGAGAACAGTTTTAGAAAGACACTTCAGTCAATTATGGAAGTTAACTATTAGCTAAAAAAAAATTTACCATCATAGAAAAGAATAAATGTCTTCTACTATTTGTTTACACATTTATATCAAAATTAGGACATTTGATGTAATGTCAAGTTGGATACTGGTTTCAGGCTCAATTGATTTCGCAGCTTTGTTTCTGTGTTAACTAGATTGGAAAATCATTGTTGACAAAGATACGTTGTTGCAAAATGCTACAACTTTTTGGCGGCCTCATATACATGTGCAATGTTGAAGGTCTTAAAGAATTTGATTCAAAACGTTCGCAATAATTGGATTAAAGTTCAAGAATTACCTCTGCCAACACTTGAGGATCATCTTTTACATGTGCAATGTCAAATCGAGCGGCTTCTAGAATACAAATGATATTATACGAATCAATAACTATAAATTAAACAGTTAACCACTCTTTGAGCTTGGTAAGTTGTTTGATTACCATATTCTTGAAGTGGTAAAATTGTATATGTTCCCAATCTTTAAAGTGCGAGGCAAATTTTTAAGTTGTTAAATTTTATCTAGTTTCATTCTGCTTTTTGTTTGAAATATAAAATACTGCAATTTTTCTTTGGCTGAGACTATACTGATATTTCAAATTAAATTCTTTGCTTAACGCATTCTGAGGCTAGAAAATACCAGCAATAGTATGCAAGATGTGCTACCAAATAATAGTTAGTAAATTTCTCAGCTAAATTATGTTTTTTGACCAAATCAGAAATGTTTGAAGTTTCACTTTTAGAGACCACACTCTTTTCAGACCATAGCCACGTGAAAGACACCGTCATTTCGTTGGATGCGGTAGATCAGTCTATTCCACCTATCCGTCTTTTCATAAAGCACGAAACAGTCACTTTTGCAGTGCATGTTTTTAATGAAATTTAAGATCTCGATAACCTCATGCATGAAGATTTCTAGTTCAGGTTACAAGTGTTTCACAAGCAGAGCTCAACGATTGATCATACTTTTGTAAATGTCAATTGTGGGATTCTTCTCTATTACGAAAGCTGTAAAAACCATTTACACGATTCAGATAGCTGGAACTCCATCAACAGACATGACAATACAGCCTTCCATTTAATGTTAACATTATAAAAGTATGAATTAACTTTATTGAATACATCAATTTCCTTGACCTTACAATTCAAAAAGGAGCGGAAAGAAACACTTCCTCTTTAAAAAATATTTTAACACAATTGAGCGCAATACTAATGTCATCAGTGGTCTCATAAAGCTGAAGAGTACCAAATTTACTCGCATAAATACAAGTCATTTTCTAGAATGAACTGGTTAAATAGTGGGCTTATCTCCAAAGTGTACACGTACACATAACCGATTTTCAACTAATATTTCGGATTTTAGCAGATTTTATAAGACCCGATAGAGTCTGCATTACTTAAAAGAAGTCCCTGTTTACCTCAAATGGTGTAATTGACCCCTGTTTGCCGTTCCCTTAAATAGAGATGTGTGTGTATGTGTGTTTTCGTGTGTGTGTGTGTGTGTGTGTGTGTGTAAAATAGTTACACCTATTTCCGCACAACTTATTGTAGGCAGCATTTATTGCCCTCACAATACCACGTAGTTTATATTTAAATATATTTGCAGTCAATGACATTCATGAAAGAATATCCAAACAATGATGTACGTTGGATTATTGGGGACTTTAATTTTAAAAAAAAACAACTATGCAATAGATAAGCATCAAACTAATAAAGAAGTTAACACACACTTATTGACACAATTAACAGTAATTAACACAATACATTTTGAGCTATTGGTAATAAAGCCACTTGGAAACTTAATGTAATGGATTAATTCTTAACAAATACACCATGATTAGTGGAGCATTGTATAATAATCCCTGGACTGTCTGGCCATGCTAGTCCTAGTATAACCAGCACAATAAAGACTTAAATATTTAAGAATCCTTGAAGAATAATTAGTCACTGGAATAAATATAATCTATCTATATATATAATTCTCTTCATGGGACCATGCGAGGCAAGCAAGCTGCAAGTATGTGCAACCGAGTATGACGAATGACCCTCGCTCGGGTCAACTAAACACAGTTAACGGTTGACAAGCGAAGGTAGTGGAGGGGTGGGGCATGTCTTGAGACAGCAATGTTTTTTACATTCACTTTCGAAGTTCCTGCACAGTGTGTATGTATTTCGTAGTATATTGGTTATTACATCCGCCTAACATGCGGAAGGTCTTAGGTTCAAGCCCAAGTGGCAACATATGTTTTTTTTAATTTTTAAAAATGTCAATGCCTATTCTTTTCCCCCCTTTCTTAGCAAACATAAACACCGCTTCGCATGTCACGGAAAAAAGCTTTGTTCAATGTTATATCAATTCCTTCACAAGGTACCTGTCTGTTTCTATTGGTCGCATATTTCGTTCATTGACGCAGTTGTTGCTCTCCAACTTGGCTTCATGGCTGTAATATTTGTTTATATATTGTGGCGATGTCCTAAATACTTACCAGAAATGCTTCGGTGGTCCCCCATCGTTCAACCGCGTTGTTCCCATTTGTTCGTGCTACTGTTTGTGTCCGTTCTCCCCTTCCCTTTTTTTCTTGCACTATCTATGAGCAAGTCTGCGGCGTATGCTACGCCGCGGGGCGTCTAGTATAATATAATTACACAAAACAGAGGCTATTGTTCTAAAAAAAATTCCTAATTTAAAACAAAAAGATTTTCCCAGTAGAAAAGAATAGAAAATATATTTAATTTTTTTTTAAAAATACAAAAATCAATAACAGACGAGATTGTGCAAACAAATAAGATTAAAATTCACAAGTGTTGGTTCAATAATTAGTAAAATAAATTATGGGAAACAAATGCGGTCAACAAGGATACAAAAAATACTTAACAATTAAAAAAATTACACTAAAACTAAGTAAAATTTCAAAACTTATAATTTTAACAATGCTATTTATAGAGATAACAATAATGCATTGGTGATTTACATTGCTAGATCTAAGTGTTTAGTAATATTGAACCTACACAAATAGAAACACTAATAGCCACCCACAAAATTAATTATAAGAAATTGTAAAAAAACTTAAACTGATGAGACCGTAGTTGAATGATCATTTTCATCCTCAGTCAATTATGACAATTAAGTCATTTTTAAAAAAAATAAATATCTTTTGTGTGTGGATTAAATAGAAGAAGTAGGTAAAATAGCTAGGTATAAATACACCTCTTAAAAACTTAAAAAAAAACTTTTCTACTTATCTTATCTTATCTTATCTGTTTACAGACGCTCCTTCTATACAGAAGATTATTGCGTCCTACGCTTATCTATGGTTTGTGTTTAGTCCTGCATTTTTATTAGAGATTTAAATGATGATAAAGTGTTGGTTTTCCTGGATTCTTCAGGCAACCCATTCCACGCCCGACTTCCGGACGGGAAAAAGGAAAACTTGTATGTGTTTGTTCTTGCATACGGAATAAGAAAGGTGTTTTTATCCTTATGTCTATCTGAGGGTTGTATTAAGTTATCTTTGTGTTGTATTTCTAAATTAGAATTAATTGCTTTATGTATGATTACTACTTTGCTCCTGGTTCTTCTATCCTCTAGTGTTTCAAGGTTTAATGATTTAACTAATGGTGTTATTCTTGTCAGTTTTGAATATTCTCCAGTAATGAATATGGCAGCTCTTTTTTGAATTTGTTCTAGTTTATTAATGTTTTCTTTGGTGGATGGGTCCCATACAGAAGATGCATATTCTAGTACAGGTCTCACCAAAGTGAGGTAGCATTTTAGTTTTATATCTCTATTACATTTGTTAAAGTTTCTTTTTATAAAGCCTAAGGTTTTGTTTGATTTTTTAATAACTTCATTGACATGGGGATTCCATGATAGTTTCTCATTTATTAAGACTCCTAAGTATTTTGCATCTTTAGTTTGGGTCAGTTCTTTTCCATGAATGTAATATTTTGAATTTATTTGTTTCTTTTTCTTTGTTACTCTTAACAGTTGACACTTTTCTGGGTGGAAAGACATACTCCAGTTAGTTTCCCATTTTATCAATTCATCTAAGTCTTTTTGTAAAATTTTGCTATCTTGTTCTGATTTAATTGTTCTATAGATTATACAATCATCAGATGACTAGCCTGAAAGTTTATAAAAAAGCTAAATAACATACTTTTCCAGCATTGTAGCAGCTT
The DNA here is from genome assembly GCA_944989445.1 of Ampullaceana balthica. Taxonomy (NCBI): domain Eukaryota; kingdom Metazoa; phylum Mollusca; class Gastropoda; family Lymnaeidae; genus Ampullaceana; species Ampullaceana balthica. The sequence continues at coordinate 42,018 of CALYLW010000957.1, read as the reverse complement.
TAAATAAGGACATTTAAATCTCATACTTGTCAAATTCTTAGAACACATAACATATATTAATATTATAGTTAATCACCCACAAAAACAAAATGTTCAATGATATATCCCGACGGCTTTATAAAAAACAGATCATAAAAAAACAATTAGTTCATCAAATAGATTATCTTTAACTATAAGTCCCGCGGCGTAACATATGCCGCACACTTGCTCAAGGAGAGTGCTAAGAAAGTGGAGAAAGAACGGACACAAACTACAGCAAGAAGAAATCAAAACAACGCGAGTGAACGTCGGTTGGGGGGGGGGATGCCAACTCATTGTAGGTTTCGAGACATTAGCAGGCTAAATTCGTTACACTCCTAACTTCTATTAATTCAGCTATAAAACGATAATCGGTTTAATATCGGAGTTACATAATAGATAATCGGTTTTCCAAAAAAAAACAACAACACGCAATTAAAAACCCCAAATTTGACTAACCCTCGCCTAGGGTCGGCCAATCACAGTTTACGTTTAAGGGATGGTAGTAATAAATGGGAGGCGGGTAACAACAAACTCAGTGTGCATGTCTTCATGTTAACTCGCTATTTTTTATTTACTTTGTGCTGCTTTTTGTGTCTGTACACTCACCCCCCCCCCAAGCTAGTGTTGGCAATAAAGGGGTTAAAGATCGGGCACAAACAGACATTTAAATTTTTTTTTAAAAACAATGCTTTTGCTGGGGCTTGGACCCAGGACCTTCCCAGAATGAGGCTGATATGATAACGAGTACACTACGAATTTCACGGTATTCTGTGAAGGAACAATGCAAGTGAAATGCAGGTACCATTGTTGGTCTCGGTACATTGGTCGACACCAATGAGGGTCATTTGTCATGCTCGGTTGCACATATTTGCCTCGTGGTTTCTCGCATGGTCCCATGAAGAGAATCTCTCAACATGTAAGACGCGTTTGTTGTCTGTATGTCTGTTACCTAAAAACTCAAGATCTAGACAACCAAATAACGTGCAATTTAGTACACATACACACAATGTCATGAGAAAGGTTCTTAAACAGGTTTCGTTCCATATATATAAGATACTGCGCCATGCTAGGAAGCTTAACCACTTTTATTCAACAAGCCTCAGGAAGATCCTCGGCATAAAGTGGCAAGATAAAATACCAGACACAGTGGTACTGACCAAGGCAGGTCTCCCCAGCATATTCACTTTCATGATGCAGTCCCATCTTCGTTGGGCAGGGCACGTGGTCCGAATGCCAGACGAGAGACTGCCAAAGAGACTCTTCTATGGCGAGCTCCAGCATGGCCAGCGGTCCCACGGTGGGCAAAAGAAACGCTTCAAAGACACACTGAAGGCCTCAATGAAAGCGTTTGCCATCAATCCAGACACCTGGGAACGAGCTGAAATAGACCGATCCACCTGGCGCTCTTCCATCCACGAAGGTGCCAAGTCATGCTAGGCAAACCGGATCACCTCCGCAGAAAAGAAGAGGCAAGCCCGAAAGGCCCGTGCTGTCAACCCTCCTGGAGATGTCCCACTCGTCCCTTGTCCCTTATGTTCCCGAACCTTCCGTGCAAGGATCGGCCTCATCAGCCATCTGCGCACGCACAAACAAAGCCAGTCCCAGCAACCCTCGGATGACTAGAGTGGTCTTCGTCGAATCGACGGACGAACAACAACATAAGATACTGGGGGCCGGGGGACAAAAATGTAGTTTTTCCTTATATGAGCTATAAAAAATATTTTTTTTTGAAAATTAAGACGTAAAATAATAAACATGTTGGTGTCAAGATTAACACGAAGGCGTTTATCGTCGTAAAATAATGTGACGTGACGTCATAGTTTGAGTTCATATATATTTGTAAATTGGAAATAAATTTAAAAAAGCATTGGTTATTTTAATGTAATTTTTTAAACGTTAATATCCCGCTTTGTGTGTGTGTTTAAGTATGTGTGTTCACGTGTGTGAATCAGTGAGTGTGTGTGTTTCTGTTGTGAACTAAATGTTATGAAACGTTTTATTTTTATGTCTGTTAATGTTGCGCCTCTAATAAAATTACGAACTTTTTTTTTAGAAAATTTGTTGGCAAATTACATCATTTTTACTTTACACTGTTTATTTTATGTATTTTCTATATGTATTTATCCAGACGTTCGATCAAGCTTTCTCCTTTTATTGCTGAGGGTAGGAGTCAATAATATCGTCCGTCACTGGGTGGAATAAACACTATAGCTTAGCAACTGTGTTTATACTTTTTTCATAACTTAAACTAAACCAGCAGGGTAAATTTTAAGCTCAAACCTTGCGTTTCGAAATGTTTCTTTAAAACAAATAAACCCCATACACATCTGACATAAACATTAATTTCTCTATATCTATATACATGTAATACGCATTTGTTGTCTGTCTGTTCCCTAATAACTCAAGATCCAGACAACCAAATAACGTGACATTTGGTACACGTACACAAAATTACATGGAAACGATCTTAAACAGGGTTCGTTCCATATATATAAGATACTGGGGCCCAAAATGTAGTTTAACCTAATATGAGCTCTTAAAAAAATATACAAAACAGTTATCTTTTTTTCCCGTGTAGGTAGAAGCATGAACATTTCGGTGGTTGTTAAGAAACATTGGGCGATGGTAACAGGTAAAAAAAATTTATATAAATTATTACTTACTGAAGGCTGGGGGCCGGGGGCCCAAATGTAGTTTTTTTCTTATATTTAAAACTGACTCAACACTAATTATCCAACGTGCCATGAAGATAGAAGCATGAAACTTTGGGAACTTGCTAATTACACTCTTATGACGACAATGGGCGGAAAAGAATGTACACATTTCCACTCTTGGGTGGTCGGGGGCCCAAAAACCATTGTTTTTCCTTATAGGGGCTAAATAAAACTGAATCAACACTAATTCCTCATCTTCCCGTGTAGGTAGAAGCATGAAACTTTGGAAAGTTATGGTAACAGTCGAAAAAATATATAATTATCACTAACTGGATGGGGGGCGGGCGAGGACACACACGTAGTTTGTTTCTTAAATGAGCTATGTAATTCAGGCTCATCATAAAATCTCCAATGTCCTATGTAGGTAGAAGCATGAAATTTTAAGAAGTTTGTATGTACTCTCCCAAAATGGTAACTGGCGAAAAAATATTAAAATTATCACTCACTCAGGGGCCAGAGGCCTGAGTGTAGTTTTTTTTTGTTCATATATAAAACTTACTCATAGCTTATTTCCAACTTGCCGTGTAAGTAGAAGCATGAAACTTTGAGAAGTTTTTGAGTACCCTCCCGCGATGGTAACATGCGAAAAGAATATAAAATTGTCACTCACTAGGGGGCCTTGTGCTCAAATGTAGTTTTTTTGTTCCTAATAGGATCTTTATAAATCAGACTCATCATTAAATATCCAATTTCCAGTGTACGTAGGAACATGAAACTTTCGGAAGTTGTTGAGTACTCTCCCGCATTAATAACATACGGAAATAAAATAAAATTATCAGCTCGATAAGATGCAAATAAATAGTTTTGTAAGCTTCTACAGAAAACCTTATTTTAAACCCGGGAAAGCAGGGTACTTGCCCCTAGTTATATATATATAGAAGAGTTTCAGATAATAATATATATCAAAATTAGAAAAGGTTCAACGCATTAGTTCACTTGGAAATTTTAACTATACTTTGGAACCTTGGGTCCAATGCATAATAGGACCCAATATTTCCTTTTAGGTAGATAACAATGTGTAATAATTAATGGATCTAAATTAGATAAAAAATAATGTTTCAATACGGATTTCACAGCAAAATGTTTTAGGTGGTCCTTTCTTCTTTTTTATTTACATAAATAGGTTACTCAGCTTGAAAAACGTTAGCTTATTGGATGATTATTGTATAACATATAGAATAAAAGTAATAATTCAGAAAATGATAGTAAAATATTACAAACATACCTAGATGAATTTATACATTAAATATTTTTGGAGTATGATTTTCCACCTGGAAAAGCATCAAATGTTAAGATTAACAAAGAAAAAGAAAGATTCAAAAAAGTAATTCATCGAAGACAAGTAATCAAAACTAAAGATGCAAAACAAATTTAGGCATAATAATAAATAAGAAATTATCTTTGAATGTCCATTTCAAAATTGTAATTAAAAAATTAAACATAATCGTATGCTTTATACAGAGAAAGTTGTATAGATGTAATATAGTATCTAATCTTATCTGAAGCTCTTTCTATATGCAGATCAAATCGTAATAGGCGTATACATTGTTTATCTCTGGTCCTGCTTTTTTATTATAGTTTTTAAATGTGAATAAAATGTTACTTTTTCTTGTTTCCTCTGGCAAACAATTCCATGCCCGAATTTCTTACGTGAAGAACAGAAATTTGTAATGTGTTTATTCTTTCATATTTATATGAAGTGTTTTCATCCATATGTCTCTCTGAGATTTGCACTATGTTATATGTGTTATAAGCTAGAAGTAATACCATGATTTATTATAACTAATTGCTTTCTTTCTTTTATCCTTTAAGTTAAAGAATTAGCCCATAGAAAGTATATATTATTTGGGATTAATTAACTGAAAACTAAAGTTTTCCAAAAATTAAATCAATACAAAACATTATAATTACTTGAAAACGTTGGACAAAAATAACTACTCCTTATACAGTAACAAGTTGTTAATATAATATTGTTTTAGCTTACTTAGTTTGATGTTTTTGAGAATGTTAAAACCAACAATTGCAGGTGCATGACGCAAATTCAAACAATGCATACTAGGATAACATTGTCTTATTTTGTTTTTCCTCTAAAATATGACCATTATGTAATGTGCAACATTAGGATATGTTGCATCTCACTTGAGTTTAAAGGCAGCTGTTGCCTTTTTATAGTGCAAACATCTGATTGACGGTCAATAACACTTACTTAAAGAATTTAATATTTTTCAAAATAGCTGGAAACGTGTATATTAATGGGTTAATTGCTGAATTTATTGGCAAAACCAGCACAGCGGACCAAGCGTACACTTCAAGATTAAAAATAAAACCACTGAGAGACATTATACCAATAATTCCTATTGGGAACCAGCAACAAAAATCTGACAGAGCCACCAGGAATAATTGCCTGGCAACTGCACGTTCTTGGGCTCTTTTTGAAACATCTGTTTTTATGTTAGATATATTCTTTTGAGACAAGTAAAGGGCAAGAAATATCGAAACCTGACCTATGGCTATTAGAATAAAAAGAATAAAGTTAAACCCAACAAATAAAAAGGCTGAAAATTCCCACCCCTTGTAACTACCGGAACTGAAAGGAAGAGCAAGGCACATCCCATTATATGAATAAATCTCCCAGTCGGGAAACAGAGCTGGAATCACAGACACTACCACACCAATGACCAATGTTAAACAAAGGGAAATGTATTTTCAAATCTTTGAAATTCTATGTTCACCAAATGGATACTTTATAACCATAAACCTGTCGAGTGTAATAAGACAAATGAACAACGTAGAAGCTTCACTTGAAAATGTCGACAAAATACCAGCTAATTTACAAATATAACTATATCTCCAGTTATAGTCTGAAAAGACGTATGCGTTCCGATATAACATATCAGCACTTGCTATAATTAGTAGATAGACGCCCATTATGAAATCAGAAATCCCTAACAAAACGACATAAATCCCATAAGCTTTTTTCAAGACCCCTCGGTCCCATACCAACCTATAAATGACCACTGACATGTTACCAACAAGCGATAAAACAGAAACAATCCACAAAATAACACGTTTGAGTGGATTACCAATGAGATCTTCACATGTCGAGATGGCGTCACGTGGTGCATGGCAGTTTTTTCCCGCTATATGTGGTCCTCTTATGACGTCACAACATATACGATAATCATCTGCGTACAAGGCATTTTCCACAGATAACCAACTCAAATATCCGTATTTAATATTTAATAGTGTTGTACCACGTACATCAAATATTTCAAGTGTCAATTTTCCAGTTGAACTTATATCAATTGGTTTAATGTGCCTTAGTACAAGAATCTTTAAATGAGGTAAATCACCCAAGGCTTTTATTACATCAGAACCACATTTAGTGTGAGACAAATCAAGAACCTGTAAGTTTGGAGGGAAAATAAAATGATCATCGATTTCTAAATTTTTGTTAAATGACACATTTAATAATTGCAAATTGTTCATTTCCTGTATTACAGGAAAGTACCTTTTTCCTTGGATGTCATTGTTACTTACATTTAAAAACTGAATATCTGAACTGTCAAGGCTTTTAAGAACACTGTCCAAGTCACTTACTCTACAGTTACTTAAATCTACTTATATAAGTTTGTTAAGCAGAAATAAAGAGTATATTTGTGGCGTAAATGTAAAATCACCTAATTCTTCTTAGAGTTGAACTGTTGCTTCAAGATGACTTACATGAAATGTAGTTTCATTATCAATATATCTTCTTAAGATATTTGAAACACAAAAATAGTTATCTTCACAAGGTACTGGACAGATAAAATCATTTGTTGTATGTAGATATTTTACACTCAATCTTATTAAGTCATATCCTATGTCTTTTTGCAGGCACATATTCCTCAGTGTAAATTTGAATTTTCCTGTACATAACATTGCCTCTTTAACAGACATCTCATCTTCTCCATATGGACAATCTTTAACATCATCATGTACATGGTACAAAGGAACACAATATGAATTTGGACACTTGACAAATCCAGGTGGACATTTGAATTGTTTACAGTTGTATAAGTAGTAGTTTTTATAATAACCTATCCTTCGTCTATCAGAGTCTGTTTCATACAAACATTTAGAGACATTTAAACTTGTGTATTGTAAGTAAATGGGATTAAATTTACTGTTATTGAAACAATCTGAGTTTTGAGTACAAAGGTTTTGTTCTATTAATAACTGAACGCTATTATTAAATGAGTGTGAATTTTTACTATTTAGTTTTATTTGAGCACTTTGGTTGCTGTTTTGCATGTTTTGGAGAAATTCATCATTTGATCCAACATAATTGTTGACATTATCTTGATTACTATATTTGCCCAACTCCTTTATGTCGAAATCGTATTGATTTATATTCCAATTTAACTTTTTTTTAAACATATTCATCAATTCATTTTCTGATTTTTCATATATTTGACTAAACAATAAATTCAAATAACTAACGTAAATTAAATTTAAATGTGAATATTGATCTTTGTATTTTAAGTCATGATATTGTGAAAGTATGTCTTCTTCAACAATCATTTGTAACTCAGATATAATAAGGTTAGTTATTTTTGTTTTATTACAATCCGTTTTGAACCATTCATGTTTATAAAAGATGTTGGCATATATAGCTTTTGAGTAATTTATTGAAATATAAACACAGCCTTTACCTTCTTCGTTTCTTGAACCCCAAGGTGGGTCTATTACTAGGGGCGATCCATCCTTCCATGTGGAATCTTCAGACAGACCAATAAAGAATGTTCTAAAAACTTGAGGCAATACAGGTTTCAAATTTTTTAACACCGTGATTGTAAGGTAAATTAAGTATTCGAATTCGCTAATAGAGTTGAAATATGGTAAATGTGATTCCGGCAATTGGTTTTTACATATCTTTTCTGATTCACTCCATGTTTTTCCATCAAAGTCGTCTATAAAATTGTAACATTTGCTGTGTGATGAGGATGGATTAACAAATGAAAAACATTTGTTGAGACCTTTGCAGATTCTCTTTATCATACGTCTTACAATCAACACTCCATTTGCTAATGACTCAGTTTGCATATAAGATACTTGCTCAGATGCAGGCATTGTTTGTGCAGTTATCAGGACAAAAAATCGTTTTACCTCATCTTTCAAATATGTTATTTCGTGTAATATAGATACTAAGTCTTCTTCTGTATTTGCGTCGTCATAAAGCATAAAGATCGCCACCTTTTTTTTTACAGCGTCACTATTTTCTACTAGATTCATTTTCATGTCTTGAAGAAAAATCGATAATTTCACATTTTGTAAAGAAGCCAAAGTGTTTAATTTTAATGGAGCTGTCTTAAACTTATGCACAGTGAAGTTTGCTTTGGTTAGCTGCTGAAACGTAACTAATTTAGAGTATATATATGTCATCTGTGAAATTATAAAATCTAAATTATGTTTATTAAACGTATTATAGTTAATAATCCATTTTAAAGGCTCGAACTTTTGAAGAAAAAGGGTAAATACATTTTGTTGTTGGCTTAAGCTGTAACGAGAATCGTAGACGAAATCCACGTTGAATAATTTTCTGGAACAATTGAAATCGGTTGCTCCTTTTGATGGAACTGTTCAAGATATATATATATATATATTAGCGATACAAATCTAATCTCAAATATTATTGTTTGTTTTTTTTAAATGTCTGATTTATAATATAATTAAAGAAGACATAACTTAATTAACCTTACTATATAGCATTTAATACAGGGAGTGACTATTAGTAGTCGAGTACCAATAGCAGGTCCCCGCAGTTGAGGCTGTTGTAGTCAGTTATTTATAGCACCCAATGGGATTACAGGAACAATAAATAGCTATTAATATAGACTTTTAAAATTCCCCAAATGTACCGAACTTCTTTGGTCTCATGATAGAGAGTTGGACTGGTGAACTGAATGTTTAATAACAAACATTGGTTCAATGTTCGGCTGAGACTAATAGTTTTTTTGTTTCTTTTCTTACAAAAATTCTTATACATTAAATACGATTAAATTAGATCTTTTAGTTTTAGGGTTAGGGTTAGTTGTCTATTTTATACATTAAAATTGAAAAACACAATTTTTAATGTATAGGAACTAAAACTAATTAAATAAATTTATCATTTTTATAATTACAATTAAATTGGAGCTTTTAGTTTTAGTGTCAAGGTTAGGTTTAGTTGTCTATTTTTTTACATTCGAACATTACATCAAACTCAGAATATCACCTAGTTGCAGTTTTATTAACAATTAATAATAGCGAACTGCCAATAGCCGACAACCGGAAATGGCTATTGGTAGTCGAGTACCAATAGCTCTCTATAAGCTATATTGGTAGTCAACTACCAATAGCCGCAGCCTTTGATATAACCTAGAAGCAAATTTAATACAGATACGTCGAAACTCCTCTTAGTCCATTTTTGCCCTATGATTTAACGTCCCCTGTTTAAAGAACCTTTGATAGTGTTTGTCAATTTCAGATCTAATTGATTTTCGAAATCAAATTTTATAACAAACTCAAGGTATCGACTAAAATAGTAAAACTACATTTTCTCAATTACGTTAATTGATTTTTCTAAGAAGACTTTTATTTTCATTAACATAAGATTTTCTTTGTTAATGTTACCACACCAAAAAATAATATGTGACCTTAGTTATTCAGCCGAGGGCGCATGCCGCTCAATTTCGGTGTTTTTAAAGTTAATTTTTTTGAAGATGTATTTATTTTAAAAAATAATAATAACATAACATAAAATACTACATAAAATATATTCTTCTAACAAAAAAATTATTATATTGTATAGTAAATATACTTGTACTAAAAATTGTGATGCTAAGAAACCAAGAAATGTAGTCCTATATAATATCATAATGTGACTTAACTTTTATTTTTTACGTGCCATTTATTTTTAATGCGTGCTAGCTATTCCATTTGCATAGAAGTAAAAATGACTGTACATGTTCAAAGAAAAAATAAAATAAAATAAAAATAAATAAATACATAAACTTAGCAAAAATGTAAATAGCCTATACAAATTTAAGCCATAAAATTGACTGCTCTTTAAAATGAAATCTTTAAAAAAATAGTTCATATTTATTGTTATTAATCGTAAATATGAAAATTAACTTTCACTAATTAGTTACGGTCATAATTTCTGAAGTTACAGATGAGACGACAAATGCGATAACCATTATAATGAGCAAAAAATAGTCAATGTACTTCAAGGTTCAATTTTCCCTTTGAAATTACAGATCAATGCTTTTAAGGCCCATTGCTTTGCGGGTAATAACAAAATCACGTCAGGTACATAACAGTAAATATGATTATGCTATATTTGAAATATATCCATATATTTGATATAAGAAGCTAGCTTCCCAAGTTGTATCATCTGCAAAGATTGAATAAATAAAGTAGAATGCCATTAAAAAAAGAACTAATCTGCTTATGAACTATGAAAAACATGATTTAAATGTGTCTAGTCATATAATGTTATTGATTGCAGAGTAAAACATATGTTTTTACAGTTAGCATATTTTAAAGTATACAAATATTTCTAACAAGAAAAGAACTTACGAATCAATGTAAAATGCGCATATTAGATATACAGATCATTAAAACGTGTTGCTATCGAGATATTACAAATGAATGCCTCATGTATTATAACTTAACTTCTAATTGTTCGTCCGTCCTCTGTGTCATGGATCAATTTCGAACAATTCCTGGAAAGTGGACATATGTCAGGGATGACCAATTTTCCATTTGTAGCTTTGTTGTGAGCTACGCAAGGTGGTGTGTTTGGTGGTTGGTGGTCGTGTTATTTGTTAGTTGGTGCGAAAGCGTGCAAAAAGGAGTTGTTTTGTTTACAACATTCGAACGTGTGCAGAAGGGTAGAGAGTTTGGTTTATATTGTGTTGTGGCAAGGAAGGAGGCCATTAAAGTTTGTTTCTGTTAGTAGTTTTGTGTTATTTCTTGTGTAAAAGGAATTTTATGAATCTTTGAGCAATTGGTTCAGATATAATTCTAAAGATGCTTGTGACATTTATGGTTGTTGAATAGTAACTCAATATACTTTTGAGAACTGTTACTGTTAGAATTTTAGAACCATTGGGGGATAGGGGTTAAGACGCTGACCTTGAGTGGACAAAGATTTTGGAATAATCTGATGGGTCATGGAAAATTTATTAGGACGCTACAACTACTTAAGTCACATGTGATCACGTGTCAGGTGCCTGATGACGCCTGAATGTATGCATGCGAGCACGTGCAAAGGAATTGGTACATGAGGGCTGACCAATCAAATTAAGAGTTGCACGCTGACCCATGCCACCCAGTTGAATAGCCAATAGTAACGGTTATGAATTTAGGACAGCGGGTCACCACCCACGTGGTGAGCAGCCCAATATATTCCCCAGCAAAATCCTAAGGCGTCCTCTCTCTCTCAGAAGATCACAGTCACAGACCACCATAAGATTGAGTTCTGAGGTGTTAGACTGTTTGATTACAGGAGCCTAGCTGAGAAGTTTGTTCCCAGGTTGAGTACATAGTAATAGTAGTTCAAATGTTTTTTGTATATGATTAAATGCTTTTATTCTTAACTATATTGATTATTGATTGTTAGTTAAGGTATGCAATATTTTTATTGTCTTCAGCTAGTAGGTCATAGCGGAGAATAGCGGTTAGGCAAGCTAACCTATAGCAGACCAGACAGGAGACGTGCTGCTTTGAAGAAGGGGACAAGGCGACAACATCTCTAACGTGAGAACCACTGTGGAAGACGCTCATCCCTGTGAGCAGACCAAGCAGACTGTCAATCATTACACATACCTGAGTCTTGACCCCGGACTGACCTCCGGGAAAGAATTGCCCAACCAAATTGGGAGACGCTACGCCTGACTGCGGAGCAGATATAGGCAGTGACGTAGAAGTAACAGTCACTCATCCATTGGCCACACCCGGTTGACCATAGGGGAGTTGGGTCAAACGCGAATCATTATTATATTCAGTCGTTTGTCTTATGTATTATATTGTCCAACCATATTTGTTGCTAAATCTATTATATTTCATATTTATATATATCTATATACATTTCTTTAATGTATTAAATATTATCTCTTTTGTATAAAGAGGTGTTGTGCGTCATTATTTGTATGTGTTTAGATATAGTAGTAGTTATATGTAGTTGTGTAGTTTTAACTTGTACTTACGTATTGTAGTACTGGGGGCTGGAGCCAAATGATTAATATTACTCCTAGACAATAGAGTCAACATACTTAACACTGGTAGCTCAATCATGGATTACACAGAATACACAAACACTGCTGAAAGGACGATAATGACAGTCGTAACATTGGAGAAGATAATAGCACTGGTTGATGTCATTCAACTCGGAGGTGAAGAAAGGAGATAATACATAGAAAGATAGAGAGAGAGAGAGAGGTACAACGAGCGAGAAATGCTGAGAGAGAGGGGGCCTTGAGAGAGAGAGCCTGCGGAGAGAACGGCCGAGAGAGAGATGGCGGATAGGTTGGCCGAGAGAGAGAGAGAGAGAGAGAGAGAGAGAGAGAGAGAGAGATTACGGGTAGTGCGGCCGAGAGAGATTGCGGGTATAGCGTTTGAGAGAGAGAGATTGCGGATAGGGCGGCAGAGTGAGAGATGGTCAATAGGGCTGGAGAGAGAGAGGCAAGGCTAAAGGCCAAGATAATATAAACTGTTAATTGAGGAACTACGAAATGGAACGATAACAGGCCCAGGAATCCCATGCTTCCACTATTTATAGATGGGGTCGACCAGCTGGATGGATCCTTAACAAGGTGTGAAACTTTTGCTAGTCGCTAGGACCAGCAAATGGCAAGAATGTGACTGGGTGGTGTCATTAGATGCGCTTCTGTCAGGTCGAGGCTTGGGGGTGTATTCTTGAATGCCTTACGAGGACACGTTTATATATGAAAATGAGAGGGAATTGCTCCTAAAGTGGTACAATCTCACTGATATGGGGTACAGAAACCCATACAGAAAGAGCATGCCTCAAGTAGATGAGTCGCCATCTATTTTAAAAGAAGAATCAAGGGCTCTTTGATGAATTGGATTAGCTTGTCACACATCGACTAAACATTTGATGGGCCTAGAGATCTAATAGAGAAAGAACAATTCATGAACCGGTTTCCTGACGATCTGCTGATTCATTTAAGATAGCGAAATGCTGACAGAGTTGGAGTTGTACATAATTATGAATGTGATAGAGAAACTCGTGGGGTTGTTTGCTTGACAGAGAGTGTAGTTTACGCACAATAATTAACCTTAAAAACACTTTTTAAAAACTAGTATTATACTAAAAATGCACTAATTTTCTACTTTTTAGTCTACGCATTTTACAGTAAGTGCAAAGCCAGCTTACCTTTTGACTATAAATCCCTTATATATGAGACATAACTAAAAGTAGTGATTATGTTCAAACGCGACATTTACAGACTGAAACAGAATTATCTCCCCTGGTTTTTATCTCCCCTGGGCGCAGGGACGGTAGGGGGTGTGAACAGTGACGGTCGGCGTCAACGCGTGAACTGGGCACGTGAAAAAATTATAAACAAATAGTTGGACGGACGGTTCCAATTAAACTTACAAAGCAAGCTAATATAAGACTAATAAAAAAACAAACCCGTAAAAACAAAGTTTTCTATTATAAATCCCTTATATTTGAGTCATAATTAAAAGTATTGATTATGTTCCAACGCCACAAATATTTAAATACTGACACCGAGTGATGTCCCCTGTCTTTTAACGGGGGACGGGACGTGAGGGGGTTGTCGGCACGACGGTCGACGTCTAAGCGTCAACTCAAACATTCACGTGGGGAAAAAAACAATAACAAACAGTGAATTTGAATTACATACCTCATATAAGGATAAACTAAAAATGCATTAATTTAATTACGGTACGATCGATCGATCTGAAATGTTGACACAATGCATTGTTAGGTGAGACGGGCCCGAGGGCCAAATTTCCGCTCGATCGGATCATGGTAAGTGGGTCATTTTTGACTTTTGTTTTTAGACAGACAGAGATGACGACAGAGACGCCGGTGAAGTTAATATAAGGGATTTAAAAATAATCATACCCAAATGTAGAATATGGTGAGCATATGTCTTCTCGCTCATTCCATTCTCGACCAACTACGAAGAGGTAATTGATGTTATTACTCGGACTCACACGCCATTATAGAGACTTTATACCAAACTACTCAACCTTCGCGTATCCGCTGACTTCCTGGACTAAATGGGGTCAGCCAAACAGAGTGAAATTGGGGAAATTCCAGGATGGAGCATACGATGCCCTGAAGAGAGCCGTCACAACACCGATATCCTACACAACCCCAATATTCATAATTCTTTCGATCTAAGGACCCATGCATCGGACGTTGGACTTGGTGCAACCTTACTTCAGGAAGATAACATGGGAATAATGAATCCTATTCCCTTCGCCAGCAGGAAATATTTTGAAACAGAGACAAATTATTCCACAATTGAAATGCATTGCCTGGCGATTTTGTGCGGTCAAGAAGTTTAAACATTACCTCTATGGGAGGCTGTTTAATCTACAAACTGGCCAAGATCCTTTGAAGTACCTTAACACGGCTTGAATTGTGAGTGCCAGGATTATGATATGAGCCATGTTTCTTCAGAGCTACAACTTTACAGTGAAGTAAATTACCTGTGAAATAATTTAGAGCCGGATTTTCTAAGTAGACTTTGTTATTGGACTTTTAGGATAATTAACGCTTATAAATTATTCGTAATTGTGAGAGACCGGACTATAGAAGTGCCCGGTTCATCATAGGATGAAATCAAGTTCAAGGAATTGAGACTAAAAATAGTATTATGTTCAATGATATCATTTTTTATGATTAACTTAATAATATAATATTTGAATTGTTATAAGTTATTAGATTTAAACTATTAATTTTTTTTTATAAACACTATGCCGATGTATGGGATAGTGATGGTTATAGTGTTTATAAAGAAATGATATCAGTGTTTAGGACTAATTGAGGGTAGATGTCCAAAAATAGTTCATGTTGGAAAAGTAAATTCTAGTTTATAAGTAAATTTGTTTGTAAATTGGTCATTCGAGATAATGGACATTTGTCGACCTCGAACAATTTCGGGAAAGGTGGGCATATGTCGTGGATGGCCAATTTTCCATGTGTAACTTTATTGTGGGTGACACGTTGTGATGTGTTTGGTGGTCGTTATTTGTTAGTTAGTTGGTGCGAAAGCGTGCAAAAATGAGTTGTTTTTGTTGACGACATTAGAACGTGTAAAGAAGGTTAAAGAGTTTGGTTTATATTGTGTTGTGGCAAGGAGATAGGCCATTAAAGTTAGTTTCTGTTAATAGTTTTGTGTTATTTCTTGTGTAATAGGCGTTTCATGAATCGTGGAGCAAGTTGTCCAGATATAATTATCAGAACGCTTTAGACACTCTCCTGTTTCTTTTCTTAGTAAATTACTAATGAATTTACTATTTTCAGTAATCAAACATTATGCTCATTAAAATAATAATCTCTTTTGTTAAATTGTTTTCATGGTAAATATAAATACCCTGGTACTGTTCTGACTAATGCAAGATATCTTTTTAAATGTATCTACTTAATATAGATAATTTTTTTTTAAATTAAAAAAATAAAAATAAAATGATAAAAAAATGAAAGTTTGCTAGCTAATATAAATTTTTAAAAAGTTCCAATTTAGTCTAATTTTGTGTTGGATGTCTTGGTAAATCTCGAATTAAATCAGCATAAAAATGAAATATTAAAAGTTAATCATTATATCAAAAGCTACATTTTCATAATAAACAAATAACTTTTTTTGTTTAAGAATATGTAAAATATGCATGCAAATCTTTAACTTCCTTATGCTTGACTTATGGCTGATAAAGTATTACACATGTATTCCTTTACATAAAGATGAAATGTATTGTTTTAATTATTTTTTTTTAATTCACTATCTTTTTAAATCGATTTATTTCTTTTAACCAGGTACTTTTTTCAAGGATATATTAAACAAATGTTTAGTATAATTAGGTAATGTTTAATTTTAGAGTTGCAGTTATATAATTGTAAGATGTTATGATTCACTTACCTGAATACATTATTAAGAGAGCACATAGATAAAACATTTTTCTCGCCATTGTGTCGTTGAAGGGAGATAAAACTAACGCATACAATCAAATTGTTCAAACTATTAACATTTATATAACAATAACCTAAACTTATCTAACGCTTTTGCAAAATTAAAAACGATAAATTATTTTTATCACCTGTCATTTGATTGCCGTCTAAGTATATGTCTGAACATAATTAGATTCTTTGCCATATAATCTAGGAGATTAAATGTCAGGATCGATCTTCTTAGCTACACCTTGAATTGTGAGAAAAAAACAAAGAAAAAACAACATCGCCATCCTTATCTTATCTTAACTTATCTGTTACAGACGCTCCTTCTATACAGAAGATTATTACGTCATACGCTTATCTATGATTTGTGTTTAGTACGGCATTTTTGTTAGAGATTTAAATGTTGATAAAGTGTTGGTTTTCCTGGTTTCTTGAAGAATGAAAATTTGTATATGTTTGTTCTTGCATACGGAATAAGAACGGTGTTTTTATCCTTATGTTTAGCTGTGTTTTTTTTTAAATTATCTTTTTGTTGTATTTGTCTTCTTGAGTTTGAGCTTTATGTCCAGATAAATAAATAATCAAAAAATAATCTATGCTAGTGCAATGAAGTAATACTTTTTACAGGCTCACAATGAATCCGCTTAATTTTGATATTTTTCCATTATTCCATTATTCAATTTTCTTATGCAACATCATACAAGTACCATGTGTGAAAAATAATGGGACTGGGCTCGCCAAAACAGAAATGCAATTACGGCATCATGTTAATTGAAGATAACACACTGTGGAATTAAGTATTTATTTATTAGTCTTTGACGAATGTTAAATATATTGTAAAAGAAATCATATCCAATTTTTTTTGAGTGTATGAGCTGAGCACACAAAATTATAATCATTGGAATGTAATATAAAAGGCAAAGTAAAATTATACCAAAATTGTGTCATGACAATTGCATACAGAGGATAAATATATTTTTTAAAATAAAACAATATCATATTCTTGAGATAATGTAATATCTAATTATATCATACAACAATATAGAGCATGATGACAATTTTACCAGAAATTTAAAAGTTTAAAAATGCCCTATTATATAATGGGATTTGGCATATCTTTGAGTAAGGTATATAGATATTTAGTTCATATACTTGTGACATATCTTCAAAGAACAAGTAACGCCAAATGTTAAGAATGTTTGCCTGAATCGAATTTATAAAAAATTACAATTATAAATACGCTTGTTATACTTTATTCTTTCTTATAAGAACATGCAATACAAATTTTAAATTTAATTAATAGATACAAACATATATGTTGGTATGTGTGCATTTAACAAGCTATCAGATCAGCGAAACGTGTTATAAATTGGGTCACGGAAATTAACGATGAATTTCTCGATTAATCGTTAAAAAATGTTAAGGATTAAATTATTTTTAACGATTAATAGACACATCACGTATAAGTTAGAAGAAGACAAAAAGTTTTTAAAAAATAATAATAATAAATTGCGGCCGACAAATAATACATTTCCTGACGATTAATCGAACATTTTGGTTTTAAACTATTGACTGACGGGAAAGTTCAAAATGTTGATAAAGTTTACTGACATGGTTCTAACACTTCGCCTACTTATCAAACCAAATGAAAAGCGTATTAAGCTTAATTAAGCTAATGGCAGTAATGGAGTGTGACACAAATACATAAAATGACGACAGCTCTACTGATGAATTACTACCGTTACAAAATGGAGATGAAAGTTCCTGAATCCATTAACCTACTACAATGGTGAAAACTTATTGAACACTGATATCCGATGATGTCATTCCATGCCAAGACCGTTTTGTGCATACAAGTTAAATCAGTTCCATGTGTATGATTGTTCAGCTCGGCTGGTGGGTTATATTGTCAATTAGATCCGCTCATCACTTGAACCAAATACTGTCAACACAATTGTCTTTTTTGCGTAGTTGGTAAAAAGATGACATATATAGGAGATATGCCAGTGTTATTAAGATTTTCAACAATAACTTTTAATAAGGGTTACTTATGACATCATAAACTTTAATTTTTGGCTTTAATCGAATGAACGATTAATTAACAGTTAATTTTTCCAAAGTTAACGATTAAATTTAAATTAATCGTTAATAGTCCTAGTAGTCCTAGTTGCAATACACTAATTTATTGGTTAGTGCTTTCCCCGCAAATATCATCAACTTTAAAGATATGAATATGTGTGAACCGACTGTTGCTTTATGGAATTTCGTGAACATTTAGATTCAAGATTTTTTTACCGAAAGTCACACACATAGTAACTGCGATTTCTTTCTATCTTCTAATTTGTATCTACTTTTTGAAAATAATTCGTGACTAGCAGCCTTTTGGAGACAAAATGCTAATTGTTCAAAGTGTGTTGAACTGGGTGGTTAAAAGCTAACGATTATTTTGATATGAGAAATGTTTTCATTTAGGGATATTTGTTATTCATAAAATAATTTTAACTGTAAAGTAAAAAAATATATATTTAAAATTGTAATTATAATTAGTATGTAACTATATAAATTGAAATAGAACAATAAGATATGACGTGGCTTATTGCAAACTTTCATTCAAAACAATATGAGATCAACAACAAACCAGATATGTGGATTCGTTTGTTCCTGTTGGACCTAAGAATGTACTAATTGTGTAAGAAAATAACGAAGTTTCATAGGAGTCCGGTATAAATATAATTCCTTTTCTAAGAGATTTTCAAAGATAAGCTGTCAGAAAGAAACGCAAGGTTCATAAAATAAATAAATGATATTTAATTGACGCTATACCTCAGTGTTTTCATTTCTTTTAACTTGTATGTGTTACGGCCAAAGCACGAAATCGGCCACTTCGCGAAGTGGCCAGCCAATTCACGAGTGGCCAATAATGCTGTAAATTAGCCGGCCAAAACCCAAAATTCGTTCTTTGGCCGGCCAGTTCGCGAAATGGCTAGGGTCTATTGGCCAAAGCCCGAAGAAAACAGCCATGAGCAAATTGAAGGTTGACTAGTACGATTTAATGCTTAACATTAATTGTTAGTTACAAATGATAAAAACCAGGTACAAAAGTGAAACTTAATAAGTAGAGTAAATTATTTCTATTTTTTAATCACTAATAACAACAGGAGGAAATTTTATGACATTTTGAATTACATAATCGTTTGTTCTTCATACATTTGCATCGATTTGTTGTACACTAAGTACTGCAATTGCATCGAGTGTAGCCTTGGCAACCAGTCAGTGATTGAAAAGACGCGACGGTTCGTAATGATTTTTCCTCTGTGCCCACGGATTTTAGTGTGAGCAGTTTCTCATGTACAATGGAAAACTCGTTTACGGAATACCGCTGTTTAAGAACACCATGTTCTCTTCCTAGCTTGCAGAAGCCATCTTCAACGTTCATGACAACTGCAACAACGCTTCTTGGATCACCGTGACCTCTGTCAACATCTGGTATACGAACGCGGAAGATATCTCCAGCGTCCAGTGGTGGGAATTTTGCATCTGATTTTTTAAAGCATTTTCACAGCTTGACTTTGCAAACTGTTGTGAGCTGCTGACCTCTTCTTCCTGATTTCTTCTTTATTGTGACATAGCCTACAAGTTATTTTACCCTTTCATCCTTCATCTGATTCTCTGCATGTTCCACACATAGCATGCATATCTTGGCCGCAGGAATCACAAACACATGGTCGAACTTCTCTCTTTTTCACATACTGTACACACCTTTTTTTTGTTGCATTTTTTATAGTCAGGCAACAGGCCTGAACTTTCCGATGGTTTCTCCACCAGCACGGCAGCATCTCCATATCTAGAGGCAGTCCCTGCATTTATACTATCCTCCATTTCTTTTTGGACGTTGATAAGGTCTTCCTCCGTAGCTACATTATCAATCACGTCTCTTGGCAGATTTGAGGTTCTCAGCCCAAAGTTTGCTTTGCAGCCAAAACATGACCTAATAGGGCGACTGCTGAATGCTTTGGTAAAAAGGATGCTTTTTCATTAATTGAAAAAATCTGAGACTCTCAGCCCAATGTCTTGATTCATTTGTCTGCATCCATGTCATCATCATATTCTGAACATCTTCTTAGCTTTAACCTGTTTAACGTCCTCTATTAAAGCAATTTATTTCTGTTTGATGAAGATCTCGCTATTATTGCCTTTTCCTTGTAACGCAGCATTGAAAGTATCAGAGAATATGATTTGCATGTCAAATGTTGTTTCCGCATTTTTCTGATGTGCACCAGCTTCACTCAGCTGAGAAGTTATAAATACGAGTAATACAGTACTCACAATGAAACCATCGTGTCAGAATAATAAGAACTAGTCACAATGTCAAGACCTTCTCCGAAAAGGAACCATTAACACTACAGTATCTTCACAGAGTGGCACCCTTTTAACTACCCCATACACGCCAACACACCAGAAGCCGCTAACCGGGCTGTGGCCAAGGATACCCAGACACTTCGCGAATTGGCCGGCCAAAGCCCGAAATACAACTGTTAGTTGTAAGAACTTCGGGTTTTGGCCAGTCTTGTCGGCCACTTCGCAAATTGGGGCCAGTTCACAAAGTGGCCGGTCTTCGGGCTTTGGCCGTAACATACGCAACAATTAATGTGTGGTTTTGTCATGTCATCGTAGAATTTTGCACTATTTCTTAAATTTGAGATTATGAATTTACAACTTTATAGCAGCATCATGTCTATCGTGACGGTGGTACTAAGCTTTCAATAAACATCGAGTAAGGAGCAGAAAAAAAAAGGTAGACTAAGCGTGTACACCGTTGATGTATTAATGCAAAATTTAAGTCATTTAGTAATTCACAATTGGTAAAAATCAAATAGTAGTAAAATGTTAAAAAAAGAACTACATTAGTTGTTGTTTTTTTTGTTTTTCTTTTACATTTAAAACAAAATATTCGAAAATGCCCCCCTTTAAAATACATCCCCCCGTCCTCCATAGGTACGCCACTGATTAAAAAAAATTATTAAATTAAAAGGCTTTTCTTCAAGGAAATTTATATGATTTTTTCCCCTCTGATAGCAGTGTCCTGCTCAAGTAGTTATAAATGATTTCAAATACATCCACATATAAAGTCGCGTAGCTTGGTTTATAGTTTTTATGTGCTGTTAACTCAAAAGCACCTCCATCGTTATGAAAGCATTATCAATTTATTTATTATTTTTAAAATTAGTGCACAGTTTGTTGTTTACATAAAGAAACAACACACTGATTGTTGGACGTAAGATGAACGTATTTCACTATATTTATTTCATGAACTTTTTCATTTCTTTGTGACAGTTAATCTTCGCAAAGTCTGTTAGAGAAGGAATTATACTCGAACCGGACACCAATTAAACTTAGCAATTCATTAGCTGCCATTATTTTTTTTTAAAATAAAAATGTCATCTCTATTGACAGCTAATTTTTGAAATGATCTCTTAGAAAGAAATAATCCTGGGACAACAGGGTACTAATCATATTATTTTTTTACGTTTACTTCGGAAGACAATTAGTATAGTCTTGGATGGAACAGACGCAAAAAGGCTAATATTTCCAAAATATATCTCATTTAGAGTTTAGATAGAACGTTTACACTACAATCGAAAATCTTAGTTATATTTATGTATATTTTTAATCTGATTTGTAACAGTTAAAATACATTTTTTTTCTAATAAAAAAATTGAGAAAGTCAAAGCGCTTCTCATACAGCGAAAACTTTAAACACTTCAGCTTGTTAGTTACCCGCAATTGTACAATAAAAATAAATTATTGGTGATAGGCTGAATTGTGCTGGTAGCTATTGTTTAAAATAATACTTACATAACTTATGTCCGAAAAAAAGCACGATGTTAAGGGAGGTCGGGCATAAGATATGAAAGAGGTAAAGGTCTCTACATCTGATAATTTCATTCTGGATCATATTGAATATACGCAAACTTATTTCTCAACCTAATGTAACATTTAATGGGGAATTA
Organism: Ampullaceana balthica; assembly: GCA_944989445.1. Taxonomy (NCBI): domain Eukaryota; kingdom Metazoa; phylum Mollusca; class Gastropoda; family Lymnaeidae; genus Ampullaceana; species Ampullaceana balthica. The sequence goes on along the minus strand of CALYLW010000957.1, from coordinate 20,074 downwards.
GGCCGGCAACGGCCTCAATTACAAATTATGGAACAGAACAAAAAATAGCCTTCTAACAAAGATCGGGCCATACAGAACTTTTGTTAAAACTATTGTCCTTTAAGGAAGTTAGATCTGGACACTATTGGCAACACCTGAAGGCAAACTGAAGTCATTTGAAAAAAATATCATGAGAAAAATTCTCCAGATCTCTTATTTGGAAACACAAGACCAAATAATGTGTCTGGGATAAAACAAACCCCATTGCGGATGTCAACAAACCATTTTAGCTTCAATGGTTTCTTCATATACTGCAACATGATAATCTGACAAATATCATACTTCATGGCATTGTAGAAGGGAGCCGGCGAAATGGTCAACAGCAGAAAGGTTGGTTTGACAGCATAATAGAATGGAAAAGGATATGGTTGCCTTAATCATTGGGAGTTGCTAAAGATGAGTAAATGTTAATATTGCTGTCCGTTGATGTGGATATGCGCACCCCCCCTCCTCACAACGACAGCAGCGGTGATGGAACTGATGATCATGGTGAATGGTGAATAAAATACAAATGCTTAGAAAAAAATTGGGGGCCCCGGCTCCAAAGGAATGGAGATTATGGGTTTATACCATATGTTACGTCAGCAAGTGCAATTTACTTTCTAGCTTAATATAAATTATAGAATTTGAAGTTAACATTAACAACAACATAAATTGCAAGTAACCATACGATACATGTGGTTACAATTAAATAATATAAATCAATAACATTTAAATTAAGATAACAAAATATACTATTGACGAAAGTTATTAATTAAAAGAGATTAACACCAACAATAGGCGATAGCGTTAGCGTTTACAATTATGGCAGGTAATAATAATGACAAAATGTACATTTACACTAGGTCCGGCCTTGGAATGTGCGGGGCCCAAGGCAGCATACGATATGCGGGGCCCTGGGCCCCCAAGGCAGTAGACGAGGAGCGTGAACAATGCACAAATTTGCATTTCTAGATATTAAAAGAATAGAAAATATTCTTTTTTAATTACTTAAGTTTTTACTCTGTAACAGTATTGAGCCATGCATCAAAAATTACAATCAATTATTCATTTAATTTAAGATCCTTAAACACAAAAAGAGGTAAATAATTTTTAAAAAATTGTTTTAGTCAGTTTATATATGTATATGTTATATAATTAATAGTATAAACTATATACACTAGCGTTGGTTTTGGTTGTATCTGCTACTTCCACCTTGTTTTTACAACTTACAAGCAAATCTTGTGAGCTTTCGAGGCTGCAAGATCTGAAATACCGTTACTTTCAATATTGTCAAGATCCTAAGCAAAATAAATATTAAATGACAAAATAGCTTATTTACTCAGCCAATCTTGAATTATTGTTTATGAACTATAGGTTTTTTAATAAGTTTTATTTTCGAAAAGCTTCTTTCATCGGAAGCCAAAGTGACAAGAATAATTAGAAGTATTCGAAGTCCAATGTGTTTGTTAGGAAATTCACTATATCACTATCTGACTGAAAGGAACTGATAAATATTAACATGATTTTGATCGTTGAAAGTGACTACAGGAATTATTGAACTCAATGATTACAACACTTCAGCAAGGACGAAACCATCAAGATCCTTACTTTCGCAGGCTGTGAGCTTTTCTTGAGATTCAAAAACAGCAAATGAGTAGATAATTATTATTTGTATGGTGTAATTGATGAAATTATAAAGAAATCTAAAACGATTCATGATGCCTTAGTGTTTGTGCAAAGCGACTGTCCATCGATATGATTGCATATCAACAATCTGGTTAAAAATGCGTGCCAAATTTTTCTTTTGAATTTATAAATCCTTCATCTTCTCCTTCATTTGCAAATTATATATATATATATATATATATATATATATGTATATATATATATCATTCACCAAAGGGAGTATGTGCAAATAGCATGAAGAACGACCCTCGCTGGGGTCGACTAATTAGTTTATGGTTTGGCAATCGGATGTTGTGGAGAGAGGGGCAACAATGGTCTTGCGTTCACTTGCATTTTCCTTCACATAATAACATGTGATTCGTAGTGTAGTGGTTATCACGTCTGCCTTACACGCGGAAGGTCATTGGTTCAAGTCCTAGCAAAAACATTTTTCTTAATTTTTAAAAATGTGAGTTTGTGCCCGTTCTTTTCCCCCTTTTTTTGCAAACATGACTGACCATCGCCAGGGTCGGCCAATCACAGTTTATTCGTTGGCAAGCTAGGGTGGTGAAGGGTGGTGGGCAGGTAAATAACCTTGGTGTGAATGTCTCGAAACCAACAATGCGTCAGGGTTTCCTCCACACAAATGTTCACTCTCGTTGTTTTCTTTTCTTCGTGCTGTAGTTTGTCTCCGTTCTTTCCACAATTTCTTTTCACTTCCCATGAGCAAGTTTACGACTTATGCTACGCCACGGGGCGTATCTAGTTTTATTTTATTTTTCGAACTGTCTTCTCTTTGAAAATTGTTTCAACTTCTAAACCAGTGGCAATTTCTTTTCCAATTGCTATTGTTGTTTCAAAACTGACATTTCTGTAAGATCTCAACCAGTTGCAAGTATATTCCATGGTGTCAACTGCAGTTGCCAGACCGACAAAAATATGTTGTAACTCTTTGCTGATGTAATAAAATTGGAATAATATGTCATACCAAAAGGCATTTGAAACAATGAAATTGAAGTTCTTAAGTTGTTTGCACAATGGCTCTGCTTCACTTCACGATTTTGGATCACTACTTTGCTCTGCCATTTCGAAAAATGCAGCTTAGATTTCGCCTACTTGTTATCACACTACCTTTGCACTTTCCACATGGATTTCCCATCCTGTTTTACACAGTGGTTTCACAGAAATATTTCGAAATTACTATAAGGAAACTAGGAAAATACAGCCCATCCCATTTTTGAAGCAGAAAATGAAACATTGATTTGTCGAGTTATACCACAAAAAAGCGTAATTGCACCTGGACAAGTTTTTGTCATAAAATATAGAAGCCAGTTGTAACTGTAACAGGTATAAGGGATACAAAAGGCCCTAGGAAATAATAGTCACGCTTGTGTGAGCTTGTACACCTGACTTATGCCCCTTCATGTTTGCACAGTTGTCGTATCCTTCACCGCGGATATCAGAACCATCTAAGCACAATTTTGTCATTTCCAATAGCGATACATCAAGCAGGTGTTGTCCAGTATTTTCCTCTACTCCTAGAAAACGTATGAAGTGCTGATGAGTTACTTCAGAATATGCACCTCGTGAGCTTACAAAGTGGATTATCTGTGACATCTGCTCTTGGTGACTTTGGTCAGGTGAGTAATCAACTATTACTGAAAAGTATTTAGCTGATTTTACACTTCCTATAATTATTTTCGTTATCTTATTTCCCATCAACGAAATGAGTTTGTTTTGAATTCGCTTTCCCAAAGTAGTGATCATGAATTTCATCAGTTTGTATTCATATATTTTACTTCAAAACCGGAAAACATTTTGCCAGAATTCAACGAGACCCAAAAAGTTTCCATTTTCACCCTGAGGTAGTTTATCGACTGAACTACGAAATTGCCTCTCGAGAAATTTGACAATGGCCATGAGACTTTGAAATACACGATACACTATACTTTTACATTTTATTATTTTTTGGCTTGGCTTGTCAATTGCGCATTGTTTTTTAAGCCTGTTTTCTAGCTCAAACCATTCCATAGTAGATGTCATATTTCCCTTTCATTTCTCATGATCAGACAGTCTCACACTTGCATCTTTCACAAAATAGCAAGTTAAAGCATAATAGTTGCGTTTTCTTATTTAAAATATACTCCTGAAACCATAAATGCTCTAGGAAAAATACATTTTGCATTAGGATTTAATTTAATTATAATATTTAATTATACTAGTACAGTATTTTCGAATTATTTTATTCTACAAAATAAGTTTTCTTGTTAACGTTGTTAGAAAAAACAAATATTGCGTTATAGTAGTAAAATTGTAAACAGTAGTAAAAATGTTTCGTCAAAGCGCGGGGCCCTAAAAATCGCGGTGCCCAAGGCGGTTGCCCGGTTCGCCTTGCCCTAAGGCCGACCCTGGTCATGATCGAAAAAAAATATTTACGCCGAAAAAAATAGTGTTTGTTTTGAATAAGATGTTTGGTTATTTTAAATGAAATTGCCAGATTGTCGATATCACGTTTCGTTAGTGTTATGCCAAAGCATGCGCCTTTATATCTATCATGGGAAGATTTGATTTATGTGACGTGGCGTAAGGTGTATTTTATTGCATTTAAAAGAAACACAAGATACGTAATATATTTTCAAAATTAAATAAGGACACTTTAATCAAATATATAAATAATATTTAATTTTCAATTTATTTTATTCAAGGTTTTGAAATAAATAAACAAATTGCATACTAATAATACATGTCCAAATATGTTTTCCCCATTGCCAACTTTATCATCGAAACAGCCTGCCCAATAAACTTGACTCTCTTCCCGATATACTTAAGTATATCAATGAAGTCTGTATGTTGTGCTAGCTGCCTCTTCGACGTCGGTCACGTGATCCTTTCGGTGTGATAAGTAGGTTGGCTTTTTTTTTAGTGTCCCATAACCTCGTGTTTCTCGGGGCTTGGTAGATCTAGCTGCACCCATCTCCTCTCCAGGTCAGCGGATGTCTTTTTTTGCAAAAGTCATTCATCAACATTTTTATTGTGGCTTTAACGTGGGATATATCCCACGACCCTAGCTTGTGAGGTGAGTGCACTATTGACTTCGCTATCCAGCCGCCAAGTAGGATATTACATGTGTGTATACGGAAAATAAAATAGTAAAAAACGTAATATCGTAACGAAATGAATTATGCATGGAAAGTGTAAACAGTTAATAAAAATAATCGATGCAATAATGATGTATTTTTCTTTATATAATTGGATTAGATAACATTAGCTTAAATTATAAAATGTTTCTTTTTATTTTATAGGTGAAATGCATACATGAAAATATATTTGTTTTGAATATCTAACATAAACATGGCATATGTCCAGGAGCAGTCCTTAGGTCCAGCTAATCTACTTTTTCGAAGCTCTACTCCATTTGAAAATTTTTAAACACAACTAAAAGTGTCACTTGTCCTTTGTCCAGTCTCTAGTAATTTCTCTTGCTTAATCGTAACCCCATTTAAATATATATTTTTTGTCTATGCTCCACCCAATTGTGTCGGACCAATGGAATGGGAGCGGGTGGCGGGTCAAGTGTCAGGGTAGAGCGGGGCTTGTCCTACTGTAAATAGTTGGTTTACTTTCAATTTGCTAAGCCTTTTGGAAAACGGCCACACATAAAAGGGTTTCACTACTTAAATCTCTGTCAAAATAATGTGAATTACCTTTAAAATCTATAGTACCATTGACTTTTGTTAAGATTGCACAGTAAATCGTACTTATTTTGAAGAAAAAAATTGTCAAAATACTTTCTTCTTTTACTATTAATATTTTTTTGTTTAAATCGTCTTTAACGTGTGTTAAAAATACGTGTTGGGACTTCTGGAGAAGAAAATGGATTTTAATTGATATTAAATGCTCTGGAAAGAGTCTATTGGGTGGCGACATCGAAGATAAAAGGCAAATATTGAACAGAAATTGTTAAATATAAAGAAAGAAAAATATTAAATTAAAAAAAAATACCAAAAAAAAATTAAAAAATAATAATAAAAAAAAACATAGATAAATGTTTACAAATTAAATAAACATTACAGAGATTGTATTCAGTGATATAAAGGTGAAAGTCTGTTTTCTCATTCTTTAACTAAAGCTTGTATTTTACCAAATTTTAGTGTTATTAAAATACAAATTGACGATAATTTTGATGTTCACAAGTCCTTGAAAATTACTACTTATAAATTGACAGGTTCATGCCAGACGGGATAAACTTTTTTATGTCATTAATAAACTGTACATTTAATTTACATTTTTCTATTGCTAAAATACATGCATTACACAGTCTTTATTTGTGACACCCAGTCATTCAGTACATACAATCATGGAAAAACTTATGAAGAAAACCCAATCCAAACAAAATACATTTTAAAGATACAAAGCTTGTGTAAGAACTGAAAAACTATGAACAATGATTAAAAGCAATTAATTATAATGTACGATTTTTAAAAAAAATGTAGTAGTATTTTTTTTTAAAGTTCAAGAACACTAAAAAGAAGGAAAAAAAAACACATTAAAGGTTTTGTGCATGGTTTCTAATTAATAAAATTATTAAGAGTATTTTCACATATATATGCGCTCGTGTAACGAGAGCAACGATAATCTAAAATAAATATCAAAATGAAAATAATAATAACAAAATAATTATAATAAATTACACTTCATTGTACAAATATTTCAGACATGTATTCACAAATATTATTTTACTTTGAAAATTAATTCTTTAAAACAAAATGTTTAAGTCATGTTATTTGTTTGACACATGTAATGCTAAATATATTTTTATAAAAATTGAACTCAATATAAATATATAACTAAAATAATGAAGACACCTTCTACAAGTTACAAGTTTGGGGCAGTGGTGGTGATAAAACATTTTTGTTTGTGTGCAATAAATAGATTTTGGGGAATATTATGAGAAAATATAATTGTTGACTTTATATATTTACACGTACAAATATTAACGACTACTGTATTCTACGAAAAGGAATTAGAAAGTAGAAAATATTTTAAAATAATTATAACAAATTATGCACATTTAATTGTTTTTGTTATTTTTTATATTTTTAGGGGCTTTAGAATAACAAATTGATAGATTTACTTTTATTATAATCTTGTTTCAGACAATGTAAAAGATGAGAATAAGCACTACGATTTCTGTTTGACGTTGTAGGCTTGACCCGATTGATTCCCCATTAGTTTAATCACCTTATTAAGAGGAATATCAACAGATAATCACATTACACCAATTGTGAGTCCTTAGTATTTTATTGAAGAATTAACTATCTTTTCGAGTTTGGTCGTGTCATCACCGATCTCTATCTTGATTTTGGAATTGTAGACTAATTTTTTTAAGTGCATTTAAAAAAAAATAAAAAATTAATAAATTACATGTATATTTAGAATTGTACATTTTTTACGGAGATGAATCGTGTAATATTCATTCCAATTAAATCTGCTTAAATAAGTCATTTTTGTGGGATAAGCAAATGGTACAGTAAAAAAAATTAAAATAATCTGTCGATCTATGTCTTCATTACGCTAGTGGGTCAGATTATATCAGGAATAAAGTATTAATTTAATTCACCACCTGTAACAACAAAGTATAGTTTCTTTGCTCATCATAACTTTCAACATCTATATCACCCTCAATATCCCCCCCCCTTCCCCCGAACTGTAGTAAATAAATTTGTGTTTACTGTGTGGAGTGTAGAGGCAATATATATATATACAGTGGAACCCAGTTAAGTCGACGGCCCCAGGGTTTGAAAAATGACGCCGAGAAAACCGATCAAGGAGTTGAACGAAAACCAATATGGCGGCAAAATATTAACATGCGCTTGAAATTTCTGTATGTGTGTTAATTAGTGATGGGACGATTAATCGGAATCGTATCAGAATATTGGGACCCTATTTCTTCACTCTTTCCTAAGGTTACAACAGAGGCGTCACTAGGGTTGGTGTCACCTGGGGCGGTAGCTCATGGTGTCATCCCTTCACGACTGAAGGGGCCGTCCATACATGACGTCACGCGAGGTTGCCTATTTTTACCCCACCCTCCCCCAGCGTCATACTTTGTCACAAAAACTTAGACCCCACCCCTTTTTTACGATATGCCGTCACAAAGCTTTGACACCCCTCCCCCAAGCCGTATTTTCTCAATAAAAATTAGCTTGTTGCCAATTATTTTTGTCATTGAAATATGTATTTAGGCTAATTCTTCACTGTAATATCGTAACACGCGTGAAGTCATTGAAAACGTAATTAAATAAATGGTAAACAATCAAATATTTAAGTGGAACTTTTATTTAAAGTTTCGCGTTTTTTATGTGACGTCACATTTCTTAAACACCCCCCTCCTCGTACCACATCGTCACATGTTCCGTGGACCCCCCCCCCATGGCGGATTAAAAGGGGGGTGCTGAACGGGCTAAAGCCCCCAATAATTTAAGGGCCCCAAAACGTTTTATGAATTATAGTGTATAATAAAGATGCTTGCCATTATGTTTGTACGAATCCCTGAAAATGCCTTGGACAGTCATACGGCAATGCTGCAAATGAGTAGGAAGCATAACGGAAACTAGGCTATTCTTCGTGAGAAGTGCAATCTAGCTCATTATGTGCCGTGCACAGCTCATTCATTTAATTTGGTTGGGAAAAGAGCAGCAGATTGTCCTACTGCGGTCAGATTTTTTTTGTCTTCTGCAAAATCTTTATACCCGACTTTTTGCATCTACTCATCGTTGACAGGTACTTCAAAAACATATGAAATTGATACATGTGAACAAAGCCTTGTCTGACACAAGATGGTCAGCCTGAAATTATGATGTAAGGTCTGTTAATAGCTCATACCATGAGAATATCGCAGCACTGGATGAATTAGCGACGAATGAAAATCAGCCACGTGACTGCTGACTTGAAGAAGAAGGATTTCTAAAGGAAATTGAACAACTGGAAGTCGCTATTTTACTTGAAATTTGGGAAACAATTTTAGAAAGGAAGTCTCTCATTGAGTTTGTTAAAAAATAGCAGTATTAATTTTATTCCTATGAAGACAAAGGAAATGAAAAGTCCGTGGTAAAAACAGTGTAAACAATCTTCAATACTATCAAACAAAAAAGAAAGTGTCAGTTTGATAAAGGGACATCAACAAAACAGTATTCTCCTGGAGAAAAAAATTCAAGATTCAGGTATTTCTGGTAATCATTGACAAACTTTCTTAAGCCCTACAACATTGGTTAGGTACATATAAATACATCCATGAGAAATTTGGCTTTCTTACAAACCTAACTGAGCTCAGTACTTTCGCCACCCGATGGGGCAGCAGCCAAGTTAATGGAAGAACATTCAAGTGATTTCGAAGAAGTGGTCGGGTAAATCGAAGCAACCGTTTCGTCCCCCTCAATTTACTAGCAACGCCATCGAGCAGTGCCGGTTTAGGGCCAGGAGCGCCAGTACGGATTAGCAAAAAGTGCCGCGAAGAACGCATTGGACGCAAGCTCTGGGCTCTGAGGAAACCTTCCAGTGGGGGTTGCACTCTAGGTAGGTCTTTGATGATCCCCCGGTTTGCGGCGGTCCTAGCCATGGAGACCCGTGTGCTTTGCCGGGATGGCGCCAAAGTGGTAGCGGGTCGAAGTAGGAAATTCCACCACCTCCTTGTGAGGGGAACTTAATGGGAGGCATCTTTGACTTTATGTCCTGGATGCCCAGGTGGCCGCTTCAGAAGCGACCGCTTTGGGGGGGGGGTTCCTCAGCTGTTACGTCCCTTTGGTGGCCAGATGGCTAAGGGGGTCTTCCGGGAAGACCCATAAAGATCACTAGGCTCTGGGCTTCTGATTTTCTTCCACATGTAGGTTCATGAGTGCTTTCGAAGACTGCTTACCTTCAGAATTAGTCAAATTTTCAGAACTCTTAAAAATGTTATTGTCCAGCCCCCGGCTCAGGGTAAGGAAAAGGAATTAGCACAAAGCGAAACTCAAAAAACTTGCACAGAGCTAAAAAAAATTTGCTACTTTTGAATGAGCTATATTTCACACAGTCCTTTACAAATGTACACATCGCACTTCGCATCTATCTTTCAATGATGAAATCAAACTGCAGCGGAGAGCAATCCTTTCAAAGTTGAAAGGAATATATAATGAGTTAGAATTTGTATGGGACGAAAAGGCTGAATATGCTCTCTCTAATGAGCATTGAAAAGGAACTTTTAAGCTTACTCAGCTTTATTGACTTGATTGAAAACTTCGCCATTTGAAAAATTCGCAAAGAAAGTTGTAGGTTGAAATAATAATCATACATATTTTTCAATAATTTTTGTTATTTCAAATAGAGAAAATAATTCGTTACCTCATGAAATTTTTTTTAAAATACGGAATAACGCGTAATACTATTCTTTACGGGGGCGCGTTTGTAAGCACTAAACAGCGTAAGTCGGGATGGGACCGTCGTAACCGGAGGACTACCTGTATATAAACATGCATATCAAGCATATCTATGCTTTCACGCCTTTAGTAAATATATATAAAAAAAAATTTAACTCAAAGACATTGAAATCATTATTTTTCTCAAGAATAACATCAACAAAGAAAACCCATCATTTGATTTTTTTCTTTGTGGTGCTAAAAATCGTATTCCCCCACCCCCCTGTGGTGGAGGGAGTCGTGAAGTGGGATTCGTTCATGCTGTCAGTTTGTCCAAGCCCAAATGGCTTTATATCTTTTATAACATAAGACACTGCCTCTTTCATTCCAGCCTTTTTTAAAGATCTCTCTGCTGCGACTATTTCTTTTCTTTTTTTCCTAATTTGTTTTAATGTTGTTCGTGTGTTGGGACTGTTTTATTATTGCAAGTTAACTGATATTTTTTTTAATAAAAATTTTCGCGTTTAACGTATTTCTTTGTATTTCTTAATATTTTTCTAGATTAAAAAATGTTTCATCTTTTGTTTTCTGACATAATATCGTACACAGTAAAATTTTAGGCTCGGGTGTCACCCCCTAACGGGTGTCACCCGGGGCGGCCCGCCCCCCTAGTGACGCCACTGGTCGCGTTTAAACATGATAAATACTTTTTAGTTATGTCTCATATATAAGCGATTTATAGTCAAAAACTTTGTTTTTACGGGGTTGTTTAATTCAATCCCTTATATTAACTTTACCGTCGTCTCTTGGGTTCGCAGGCGGTCGGTCGGGCGGAAAAACAAAAGTAAATAATGACACACTTCCCGTGATTTGTATATGATATGTGTACTGTGTATAGAAAATCATTCCAGATAGAACAAGCGAAATCATAGAATATCTTATATAGACAATCCATGTGTTGTGAAAAATATTTTTTCTGCTAAGTGGATCAGCGCACATATGGAAAGGAGTTAAGAATGTGTGAGTTTATATTTATAGAAAATGTCAAATTTTCTCACAAGTTTCGTCTCTAGATGAACTTGGCTAACAGGACATGTAACAGGACTTCATGAATGAAATTAAGTTTTACAAATTTTTTGTTAACGTGTAAAAGTAGAAAATAAAATGAACAAAAAAACATTTTTAAAAGAATGATGCCCAGCTGCAGTGAGGAATGTAGAATCTCGCATGAAAAAGCAGAAACATTTTTTTTAGTCACAAACTAAGTAGTCACAAAGGGGGACTCAGAACTTTTGTGTTTGCTGATCAAATTTTATATCTCACATTAAATCCCACAATCGATCACAACAAATTTTTTAAAAAAAAACTAGAGTTCTGAGTCTCCCTGTGTGACTACTTAGTTTGTGACAAAAAATTATTTTCTGCTTTTTCATGCGAGATTCTAAATTCTTACTGCAGCTGGGCCTCATTCTTTTAAAAACGTTTTCGGTGCAAGATTACTTCAGACTAAATGTTCACAATTCCTTTTTGGGTCACCTAAGAACAGAACATCACGACCGCATTTGTGCATCATCAGGATGTTTTACAGCAGAAATGCTTATGCCGCAACATATATCCAGTCTGACTAAGGATGACATGGATAAAATTCGGGAAGCTAATGCGGCATTCATTAATTCAGATATTCTTGATGTAGAGATTGAGAGGTGGAAGTTCAAACTTTTTACGCGTGAAGGAGAAGTCAGCAACACTGCCGTGTCTTTGCAAGACTGTTTTTTTACTCACGAAAGAGTTATACCCAAATTTGCACACTGTTTTTCATGTACTTTTAACATCCTCCACAGCTGAACGCAGCTTATCGGCGCTCCGCCGTCTCATTAGTTATGTGTGTTCAACAATGGGATCAGAACGACTATGAGCTCTGGCGCTGCATGTTCACACCGACATATTTCCTGACCTCACTAAAGTCATAAAAGAATTCGATGCCACAGGGCATCGTAGAATTATGTTTGCCTTTGACAATGATGACTGATTTGCCAATCAACGTCTTTATGTAAGGTATATGATGGTAAATATACTGAGGCTAGATTATGTTTGTAGCCCGCTCTTTGCGTAAATGTTTGAAATATTGGTGAAATAGAAAAAATGATTAAAAATATGCCTGTTTTGCTTTATGTTTTGCTGGAGTACTTTTGCTAATATGAGACATATGAGTCATGGCATGTGGTGACATTTATTTGGCAGTATATGATTAAGAAGGGCTGATCAATGACGATAGGAGACGGGAAGGTGTGCGTCCATTTTTTTAAGGCTGTGGGCGCCCCTGGTCTACCTGACTGCTATCACATTTACTCGCTAAGTTCAGGGTGCTGCAATCCGCTCGTTGTCTTCACACACTGCTCATGGTCTCTCGCAACTTGTCTTTTTAAACCCCAAAACTGGTCTCGACCGACCCTCGAATGTCCTATGTCCACAGTACCATGCTCAGAGTAACTCAACACATCCTCGCCGTGAACTAGTGTTCACTCAGTAAAACACACACACTACAGTGATTCTCATACCCCTGACATATAGCCCTACTAACATCACATGTTCAAACGCGAATATTTCGTTTCACTTAGAACCTTGTTATTCTAAGGTAGCGGAATACATTAAACCCATGACTTTTGACGAATTTGGAAACTTAATTTATTTTATGCATCTTATTTTTCCCTTATAAATTTAGTACTTAAATAATGGAAATGTAATCAAAATTGAAAAATGAAATCAATTGGTTTTTTTTTAAAGTTATGGGGTCTAATTAATGCACTTTTGTCGAACGCTTGAAAAAACAGATAGCCATCTGAACACAAACACAATTGAGTTAAGAATCACGCTGGCCCTGTTTCTTGCACCGTTAAAACACGATACGTTATGTGCAATGTGTGCGAGCGTATTCGTTAGGAATATAAATTGGACAGAATGTCCAATTTTATTTTAAAATTAGACATCATAAACAAAAATAATAATTAAAAAAAAGAACACGATTTAGTTCCTTTGAAAATTACTGATATAGAAATTAGACGTAATAACTTTTATTTCAAGTTTTATTTTACTAAGGGACAATAAATGTTTAACACAATTTATTTAGATTATCATAAAGGAGTGTTATTAACAAGAACAATATATAATATAGATATATATATCCTATATAATAAAAGGCTAAGTTCTGTCCCGTCATCTAAAGCGATTGGTCTCTCAAACACACATGACTCCTACAGCCAATCATATCAAGTTTACGCGGACGTTCAAAAACGAGTTATTTTTGGTGCAGTATTTCTTCCAAGACTTTATTTTGAGTTATGAGCGTTGGGATTTATAGTCAAAATCTCTGTTTTTACGAGTTATTTATTTTAACTATAATGAATAGTATTTTTGACGTGATGCACATGTAATGCCGGTCGAGACGGCTGTTGGAGGGGAGTTACAACATGCCACCAAATGGTGGCGGAACGTCCTTGGACGGGCTTTGTTGCTCGTATATATATATGTGTGTCTGTGTTTTTTTTCTCAATAGAAACAAAATAAATATAAAGTCAATAAATCTACTTACTTTTCAGTTGAAATTCTTGACAAAGCGTAACACTTTAATTATTGTATTCACAAGATAAATTGTCCAATTGATAAATATGCTCTATACCAGTGGTCCCCAGCCTGGGATCCGCGGACCACTATTGGTCCGCGGAGATGTGCCTGGTGGTCCACGAGCAAAGGATTTTTTTTTACTGTGGTGTATATCTCTAGGCATTGTGCGTCTTTCAACTCTTTCCATACACACAATGGAAAAGCTTGTTACCCGTTTTGACGGCACCACATACAAATAACATCAATGACACATAGCGCAGAGCGGACAACCGCCCTGGATTAAAAGATAAACCCATGAAGTATTTTGAAAGGAAGAAACTGGAACATGAAGAACAGAAGAAATTTCTCAGGGCCACCACATCAGTAAATGAGAACGCACTGATAGCTTCATATTTGGTGGCTAAAGACATTGCTTGGGCTAAATAGCCTTTCACTATCGGTGAAGAATTAATCTTGCCCTCTGCTAAAGACATTTGTCGTGAACTTCAATTATAGGCTGCTGTTAAAAAGATAGCACTTGTGTCATTGTCGGCTATCACTGTAACTAGGCGCGTTGAGGAAATAGCCGAAGATATTGAGATACAATTGTTGGAGAGGATTAATACATCACCGTGGTACGCACTTCAGGTTGACGAATCTACAGACATCGACAACAAGGCAATATTACTTGTTTATGTGAGATATATTTATCATGAGGATGTACATGAGGATTTGTTGTGTGCTCTATCTTTGTCAACCAACACCACGGGAGTCATTGGATGATTCTATGTCAGGACACCTAAAATGTTTATGTGGTGTCGGCATCTGCACAGATGGAGCTGCTGCCATGACCGGACGACTGTCTGGTTTAACAGCTCGGATTAAGGAGTTTGTACCTGAGTGTTAATCTACTCATTGAATCATTCACAGGGCAAGCCGAAATAATGTCACAGTGTATTGATTGGTGTCGTTAAAATTATTAACCTAATAACCACATCAAGGCACACGCCCTTAACTCACGCCTGTTTGATCAGCTTTGTGAGGAGATGGACGTAGAGCACAGATGCCTTTTTGTACACAGAAATAAGATTGTTGTACAGAGGAAAATAGCTAAACAGAGTATATCAATTACGAGAGCCATTGCAAAGATTTCTCTCAGAAGAGAAGTCACCACTGGCAGCACATTTCAGTGACAAGGTATGGGTCGCAAAACTTGCTTACCTGTGTGACATATTCAGCCAGCTCAATGAACTCAATCTGTCTCTTCAGGGGAAAATGACAACTTTTTTCAAGTTGGCTTACAAATTAGCTGCATTTAAAGCCAAACTGGAGTTGTGGGAACGGCGAGTGAACAAAGGCATGTTGGATATGTTTCGAACATTAGCGGGGATTCTAGGCGAGACTGAGCCTGAGCACTCTTTGTCACAGTTGGTGCACGATCACCTGTCTGCTTTTAAAAGAATTTGAGTGCTACTTCCCAACCACAAAAGACCCAAGAACTGGTAGGGAATGGATTCGTTAGCAATTTGTCAACAAACCAGGCGAATCTAGCATGACTGTGCAAGAAGAAGCTGAACTGCTCGAGTTTGGAGATGACGGTGGCCTTTAAACTACGTTAGCGAAAGCAACTCTTTCAGCCTTCTGGATTAAAGTCATGGTGGACTATCCTGAGATTGCCACCAAACCAATTAAATCCATATTGCCATCTCCGACATCCTATCTGTGTGAAGCGGGTTTTTCTGCAGTGACAGCAACGAAGAAAAACAAAGGAATAAAATGGACCTAGGCAGCACACTTTGGGTGTCATTGTCTCCCATTACTCCCAGATGGAAACGTCTCGTTGCAGAAAAACAAGCTCAGGGTTCTCATTGATTTAACCTTCTAGTAAAATAAAATAGTAAATAATGTTTTATTCACTTTTTTGTGTAACTGTATTTTATTTTGAAGGCATGTTTAAGTACAATTAAATTAAAACTATAAACTTAAAACAATCTTAAATACCTGTATAAACAATCAACGCAGCCGCAAACCCTACCCTCCCATATCACCAACCCACCCATACCCCCCCAGGTTAGTGGACCGCGGTGAAGTTATCAAACTTTTAGTGGTCCGCGGCGTTAAAAAGGTTGGGGACCACTGATATATGGGACTCTAACACTAACTATCGATATATGGGACTCAAACACTAACTGTCGATATATGGGACTCTAACACTAACTATCGATATCTGGGACACTAACACTAACTATCGATATATGGAACTCTAACACTAACTATCGATATATGGGTCTCAAACACTAACTATCGATATCTGGGACACTAACACTAACTATCGATATATGGGGACTCTAACATTAACTATCGATATATGGGACTCTAACACTAACTATCGATATATGGGACTCTAACACTAACTATCGATATATGGGACTCTAACACTAACTATCGATATATGGGACTCTAACACTAACTATCGATATATGGGACTCTAACACTAACTATCGATATATGGGACTCTAACACTAACTATCGATATATGGGACTCTAACACTAACTATCGATATATGGGACTCTAACCACTAACTATCGATATATGGGACACTAACACTAACTATCGATATGGGACTCTAACACTACTATCGATATATGGGGACTCTAACACTAACTATCGATATATGGGACTCTAAACACTAACTATCGATATATGGGGACTACTAACACTAACTATCGATATATGGGACTCTAACACCTAAACTATCTGCCATTAATAAATATCTAAAAATTTACTTTTCTTTTAGTTCCGTTTGTTTCCGCCGTTTCTTTCTTTTTTTGCTCGTTCTCGTCATAGTTAATCAACAGTTTCTTTTCTTTTTTCGAAAAGCAAAAAAAAAAAAAAATTTCGTTAATAAAAAGAGTTTCCTTTTGTTTTAAAAATATATAAAAAAAAAAAAAAATATTCTTCTTATATAATTTAATTAATTTTATTTAACACAACAAACAAAAAAAACATAAAAAATGATATCTTTTAAAATAAAAAAAAAAAAAAGAATACCTGTATGAAGAAATGAACGGTAAGGGGGAGGAACGGTAACATCTATAGAAGTGATGGCGAAAAGAAAAACCTATGGTACGCGTTTTATTTTTTTCCACAGTCGTCACGCAGAGAGCCAAATCAGGCGCAACGCGACAAAATTATAACTTCCTTAATCAAACCAGCTAAGACCAAACCCACACCCCACCACTTTTCCACTCTTCCTTTCTCCGTCCTCTTCCTCTCTCTTTCCTTACCTCTTTTCCCCTTCTTTCTCGGGTTTCATTTGGAGGTGTTTTTGCCCACTTTGCTATAAAAATATGGTTGGATTTTTTTGTTATGGTTTTGGTTGAATTTTGGCACACCTGAATGTCACGAATTCCCAAAAAGTGTTTTGCCATACCTCAACTTCTGAACTCTATATGATCACAACCATTAAAACAAAGACTGATTATTTACATCTGGTTACTTCACTCTCAATAAAATTATTTCCCTTCACACAGACTATTCTTCCCTTCTTTCCCTCCCGATAATAATTATGTATCTTTTTAATATTTGTAAGAGAAAATGTGTACAAACTGGTAGTCAGAATAATTCCATTCCTCCTATTCCTGGTAAGAACTTAATAAGCTTATTGATGGCTCTAGTCTTTTTTTCATATTTTTTCTTTCTTTTTATTTTTAATTATTATTTTTATAGTCTTTTTTTTTTCCTTTTTTTTAATAAAAGAAATTAAATTTTTAATTAATTTTAAAACTTCATCATTAAAAAATTAACTTCATATTTCACAGGAAAGTAGTTCATTCATTTAATTTATATCAATATTAAGTTGATGATTTAATATCCAAATTTTACATTTGTTATGTTCTTTCGGATTAAATAATAGAAACCAACTTTTAACACATTAATGACACTATAAATCAAATAGGTGTATAAGAGAATAATAATTATTAAAGAATCAAAACACACAACCAGTGGTCAGTAATAACATACAAAACAAAAACGATTTAATAAGAAGAACAACAAAACAAAACGAGATTAATAATTCAGATGCAAGTATATTTTCCATAATATTTAATTTATCAATTACATTTATGGCCATCAAATCACTTCGCCTAGGACCTCCAATCACCTAAGCTCGGCCCTGACCCTACCCTAGACCAAACGTACTCATGTAAAATTGATATTATTTGTTAATAATATTTTACCCTGATCAACTTAACACACACAGTCAATTTTCAACCATATTGATGTATATACTGAATTAGGATACGGTACACGCGTATTTAATAACATCGCGTGTACAAGAAGAGACACAACTCCCTTCAGCCAACACTTGGCCTGTATCTAAGTCAGGACAGTGCTTCTTTGGTTTCATGACGAGCACAATTACACATACATATAATACATACATTTGGCCTCACGGCAAGCAACATTACACATACATATAATACATACATTTGGTCTCACGGCGAGCACCATTACACATACATATAATACATACATTTGGTCTCACGGCGAGCACCATATGTAACACATACATTTCACCACAGCCAGGTCCACACGTCCATAATTCATTGCTTCTTTTCTAATGATTATTGCACCATGGATAATTTATTGACACTAAGTCTAATAATTTAGTAAACACAAAGTAATATATAAAGATACGAAGAAATAAAGAAACCGAAGAATAACAAAAAATATTAATTTTTTTTGGATAACTAGTGGGTGATGTAGTTTTCACGCACCCCCACAGTTTTGATTGTTATACATATCAGTTTAATTCACTAGATTAGTTTACAATAAGGTATATAAAATCAAGAAATTGCATCTTACTATAACCTTACGGGAGCCTTTGATTTTTATAGAAGAAAACGTTTAATTTAAAATAGTTTTCGTTATTTCATTAATGATTTCATAATTTATTGATTTCCTTTTATAGGCCTTGTAATAATATAGGCATATACATGTACACTAAATAAATACAAATGTAGGTTTTATGTCTCTGGTTTGGACTCCAATTTGAAAGCACTGATGTACATTATGTTGTATAACTTGTGTACACCACGCTTCACCGAATTTCTTAGTTTTCATAAAAGAAAGAAACAATCTATATAAGACTGTAACTGAATAGAGGGTGAATACACAGATAGTATAAAGCTAAGATAGAAAGTACATTATATACATCTATGCTGTACAGACCGTGAGGATGAATACACATATAGTATATAGCTAAGATAGAAAGTACATTATATACATCAATACTGTACAGACCGTGAGGGTGAATACACAGATATTATATAGCTAAGATAGAAAGTACATTATATAAATCAATACTGTACAGACCGTTGTGTAGAACAAAACTAACGACGGCCTTTACAATTTTTTGAACTATTTTATAAACAAGCTTGCGGACAGTTTGTATTTATAGTTTTACTCTATGTTAATCTAAATCTTCACGCTAAATAATTATTTTGTTATGTTATCAATAGATAACCTACAAAATTTATTTTCGGCCATTTTATTTTTGGTTAGTTCTCTTTATATAATGTATCGTGAAGTCTATGTCAAAATTATAACTATGTAATAAGATTTAATTTGTCAAGGGACATAATTCTCTTTTTTAGAATATGAAATGTGTTTATCTTTAATTTAAATAAATAAATAATAGGAATGTACATTCTTTCTTGTAATACTAAATGTTTTACAATATCTTAAGAAAGGAAATAACAAAAGTGCCTCATCTTAATTATATTACATTTATATTTATTTGTATTTAAAAACATTGTAAACTTTTGTTTAGACATCTATAAAAAATAAAATTATCGTGGGAATTACATCTTACACATCTTGCTAATTGCTCCATTATTTCATCAATGTAACAATGAAGTGTTATCACACTTTATTCACTCCTAACGTTACATCAATGTTTCTGAATCAAGGTTCCAATTTTACCAAGGAAGCGCGCTCCGCTGACTTACCGATGGTCACGGGTTCGAATCCATGCGAAGGCAAGGATTTGTTCCTGGGGCTTAGGGCGTCCCTGAGTCACCCAGCTCTGAATGGGCACCCAACACTAGTTAGGCGGCTGGGTAATGCGTGAAACCCTCATAGCCGTGGCCTGTGAATGCTGCATCACTTGCCAATAGATCATCCGACATGGTATGTGGACGCAATTATCCTCTGCATAGAAGGATCGTCTGTATAGATAAGATAATTGTAAAAAAAACAAAATGAGACTAAAAATTCCAGGAATAAAATCGACAACATGCTGGGGGGGGGCGTAGGGAAAGCTCGCCGCAGGCGAAAAAACAATTTAAAAGGGGCGTGGTCAGGTTAAGCTTTCTCATTCATTTTAGGACTC